>VMDO01005698.1:28578-108829 GCA_007922755.1 Pedetes capensis | reverse complement strand
AGCTACACCCCCAGCCCATTTTTTAAACTTTTTTGAGACAGGGTCTCCCTAAGTTATGCAGACTGCCTCTGGTCTCAAACTTGTGATCCTCCTGCCTGCACCTCCCAAGCTGCTGGGATTACAGGTGTGTGCCACCATGCCCAGAAGGCCCCATACATTTCAATTGGTTGGGAAATTTATGATAATGAGTTATTTTCACATTTTGGTTCTTTCAGGAACCTCAATGAAAGCAGCAGTTCAGCCATATCCATAAACAAAAGAGAATTGCTAATAATAGCTTGTAAAGACCCCCCTAATAGAATTAGTAAATCATCATGACTGGGTTTGCTCTGATTTTCTTATAGATATGCAACTCTTCTGCCACTTATATGTTTTAAACTAAGTTATTTCTCTTTCTTGTGATTCCAATTAAAAGTCTTGAAAATATTGAACTTTAAACTCCGTCTGGACACAGATGGATCAGCAAGATTTGCATCACTCTCTGCCATCCATCATCTTCTCTTTCAATTTGGGTGTTAAGAGCATGAGGAAGTGCCTAAGTCCCAAAGTCCAAAGGCCATTTTATCTGAAATTAAGGCCTATTTCCTGTTTGTCTTTTTGCCCAGCCTCTTTTTCAAAACCACAGTTCCTAGGGACAAGTACCTTTGGCAAGGAAATGTTCCTCTGGCTCCAGATCAGGGAATGCCTAGAATAAGCTGGCAAATGCTAGAATGCCACCCTCCCTGCTTTCCCTAAGAGCCTTGCACACCAGAATAAGCTTCATCTCTTTGTAAGAAAACTCTTATTTTAAAAGGCTAAGCACCTTATTGAGCTCTCTTGTTTTTAAGAGCTCATTGAGAGTGGGCATCAATAGTGTATCACTTGTGTTTACACGTGTAATGGAATGCTGTATGAACACCAAAAATAATCAAATAGATTGCACAACAATGTGATTGTACTGAATTGTACACTTAAAGTGACTAAGATGATAAATTTTCTGTGTATTTTACCACAAAGTTAGAACAAAAACTTAGAAACCAAATGGGAAAAATGTCAAAGATGTCAAATGAAAAGAATAAGTGGTTGAGAAGACTTTGCAGAGAACCTGCTTTTGTAATTATATATCTGGGAGCACAGGCACAGAAAACATTTGAGAGGAATGTTCACTGAATATTTCACCATATTTGAATGCTTTAATGAGAACATGGATTATTTTACTAATTAGGAAAATAAAGATTAAAAAGCAGCTCAGGAGAACATAGTAAGAATGACAAAGTTTATTAAAATCTCATCTAATATATGAGATAAGAATTATAGCTGCATTTTAAAATTTCACGCTCTATGAAGACCTTTTAGCATTTATTAGAAGCAATCCACAGATGCAATGGTGCCCATGCTAAGAAGTGAGTGATCAATCTTTCATACAAGTAACTACCTTTCTAAAGTTCAAGGGCAAAATCTGGGGTCGAGACTAAACCTAAGGGAATATAAAATCTAAGGTCCTGTCAACACCCCAGTAATCCAGATAAAGAGTTCCTTAATGAATTTTTTTTAAAATAAAAGATTAATGCAAAAATCCTTGAAGAAGAAAATATCAACATTTGAAGTAAACATAGGATCTAGTAATTCATGAATTGATAGCTGTACAATGACCACATGTGAATCAACAGTTCCTCCTAGTTATTTGGAATCTGGTCAGTCATTTTCACCACAAACTTCTTTCAATGAATCACTGGGCTTTCTGTCAGGGAGGGGATCAGGTATAAAGTCAACATGCCTTTCGCTGTCTATGGATCTGGGTTTATTGATCATTTCCTAAAATATGATCGAAGTACATTATATACCTGTATGAAAATGTTATAATGAAGCACATTATTTTGTACAATTAATATATGCTAATAAAACTTAAAAGACAAAAATTAAATACAAAAAACGAATGAATGCCAGATGATAGGCAAATAAATGTAACCTTTCCCCTCAGTCACCAGGCATAGATTAATACACTCGGATTGTAGCTCCACTTTGAAATGAAAGGAACCACAACTTGTTATATTAAAAAAAAAATCCAGAAGAATACACTTACGTTCTTTCAAGTTCCATATGGCCCTTTGGCTGTATCATTGGTACAGTGAGGCATTTGCTTTAGGTAAAAATAATGAAGGTGGAAAGAGTAAGGAAAAAGAGGGCAAAGGAGGAAACAAAGAGAAGATATATGATGAGTCAGATAGATGCTCTGCATTCATTGTGGGGAAAGACAGACATTGGCGTCTACAGGGCTGACGACCAGTTGAGAATGGCAGACAGTGGACAATGTGATGGGGAGGAAGCGTGAGGCAGCAAACAAGGAAGATCAGACACTTGACCCTTCCTACACATCATCTTGTAACTCCACTCAACATTTATTGAGCTATGGGCGTGGGGCAAACTCAGTGTCAGACCCCAGAGACATACACAACTTATGCACTACCTTCACAGTGTTTTTAATTCTGGCTTTAGAGAGAATCTTTAGGCTGAAAAACTTGGAAAGACTAATCAAGCTCTTTTCATATAAGTGATGTATTTTAAAGATTCTGTGTTCTGGAATGTGTGGTTATTTGGGGGAAGTCGGAGTAAAAAGGAGAAGGAATAAAATATTTAAGTGTTATACACAACATTGTTGTTCAGTGCCACTGAGTCAGTGTCTGACTCATTTGTTGTTGTTGTTAGGTGCTGTCGAGTTAGGTGCTGTTTTCGACTCATAGTGACCCACAGCCCCATCTGACTCATATGGACCCTATATACAACAGGCAAAACACTATTGTTAGTGCTTCTCTGCTATTCATAGGGTTTTCAATGGCTGACTGATTTTTGGGAGTGGGTTGCCAGGACCTTCTCCCAAGTCTACAGTATCTGGTGTTCCTAGACGGTCTCCCATCTAAGTGCTAACTAGGCCTGATCCTGCTTAGCTCCCGAGACCTGATGGGATCAGACACCACAGTGGTACAGCTGCAAGCACACACAACATTAGGTAAAATAAGCTAAATGGAAAGTCTATGCTGCTCAGACCCCAAAG
Source organism: Pedetes capensis (assembly GCA_007922755.1). Taxonomy (NCBI): domain Eukaryota; kingdom Metazoa; phylum Chordata; class Mammalia; order Rodentia; family Pedetidae; genus Pedetes; species Pedetes capensis. The sequence goes on along the minus strand of VMDO01005698.1, from coordinate 105,798 downwards.
GACCACTTTTTACCCCTGTCTTCCAGCCCAAGTATTTTCTGAAAGGATAGCTCTATCTCAGCTAAGACCTCCATCAAGAGCTTTGAGGCTGAGGTCCTAGGTGGGGGGTGGTAATGTCTGTTCAACATGCTGGGCAGTGAGCTTGAAAGCTGAGGTTTACCTTTTCAGTTTTCTTATTTGCCACCAGTCAGGGCAGTCTTCTCTTGGAATATACCGCAAGTTGACATTTGGCTGGGAACCATAGCTTTTCTTTGAGTCACTGTCATATGTGGGTAAAGTGGCACTTGAAGATGGTGCATCCAGTTTGAGAATAGGAACTGCCCGAGGTATCTTCAGCTTTGGAAGACAAGAGATTTTAATACATCACAGTGAGGCACAGATTCAGGAACCAGGAAAAAAGCAATCAAAGTATATCAACTCTTAAACTGAAAGGAAAGAAGGAAGGAAGAAATGAAAGAAGGAAAGAAGGAGAGAAGAGAGGCAATACTAAGCACTGGCAACTGGAACTCATATGTTTGCTGGTTGGGGTATGAAGTGGTAAGACCAGATTGGAAACTTATATGCAGAATGTACTAAAGCTGGATGTGCATACAACCTATAGCCCAGAAATTATATGCATATACCCAACAGTGAACCTTAAGGTGTGAAAAACAATGTTCAGAGCAGAACGATTTGCATTCGATAACAATTAGAAAGTATCAAAGTGTGCATCAGGTGGATAAAATAAGGCTGAATAATGGCCTCCAAAATATGTTCATGTCCTAACCCCAGAACTCATTACATGGTGAAAAGGACTTTGCAGATTGTGATTAATTTAAGGAATTTGAGGTAGGGAGATTATTCTGGACCACAGAGATGGGCATAATGCAATGAAAAGGGCAGAGAGCAGAGATGCTGTTACCCTTCGATTGTGAAAGTGGAGGAGGCTGCCAGGAACCAAGGAACATGGAAAGCTTTCAGAAGAGAGAAAAAGCAAGGAAATAGATTAATCCCCCAAACTCCAAGAAGAAACACAGCTGGGTGGACCCACTTTAGACTTCTGACCTTCAGAACTACTAGAGAATAATTGTGTTCCTTTAAGCCACTGAATTTGTAGTCATTTGTTAGAGCAACAATAAGAAAAGAATATAGTAGTATAGTCATGCAATGGAATTCTATAATCAATGAAAGCAAACTACAACCACATAGTTATGAATTGTGAATCTTATAAATTGAACAAAAGATGATAAACAACAAAAAACTATATACTTTATGATTCTACGTCTCTGAAGGACAAAAGCAGGCAAATGATTTACGATACTTCATGTTAAGCTATCGATTACTCTTGGTGGGATGTAGTGACTGAAAGCGAACATGAAGGTACCCCTGGGGTTCTGTGATGTCTGTTTCTTAATCTGAATGTATTTTATACAAATGTACTCTGTTTGTGAAAATTTATCAAGCTGAACACTTAACATTTGTGTGCTTTTCTAAATGTATGTTGTACTTCATTGAAGATTCATTTCGTATGTATATGAGAATTCTAAATTAAAATTTTTCCATTGTATTTCACTCTCTTTTTCAAGGGCATCATTTATTTGGACGTGAGGCTCTGACATTCTGGGAATTTTAGTTATGCAGGATAATGTTGTTTATAAGCTGTGAGGTAGGTTCTCTCCAAATACAATTGCATGGGAAAGTTCCTTAAATGGAAAACTGAACAGAACAGCTAGCAAGCTGATTTTTATTTCCATCATTCACAAACTAAGTCATCTAATGAGTGTTCTGGTGAAAACAAAAGAAAGTAGGCTTTTCACGATACCCTCTCTGATCCCTGATTCATTTGGGCAGCTTATGATCAAAACAAGCTTAGGAACCCTTGCCCACTGATTTGCCTGACTGATCATTTTCAACACAGTTCCCAAAGAATTCCCTACCAGAGATGAGATGCAGTGGATTCTAGCTTCTAAATTATCCCCTACCTTTAGATTTGTTTAAAACAAACTTAATTGAGAATTCATACTTTTAAATGTAGAATTAAATGACTTACTAAATTTATCAAGTTGTGCAAACATCACCACAATTCAGTCTCAGCACACTCCATCCCCTCAATAAAATCCCTTAAGCCCATTTGCAGTTAATCCCTGTTCCCACTCTGGTCCTAGGCAACCACTAATTGGCCATCTGTCTCTGTAGATTTGTCTATTCTTGACACCGTTGTTCGGGCCACAGGTTTTTTTTTTTTTTTTTTTTTTTTTTGGTGCTAGGAATCCAGCCTAGGGTCTGGTGCATGCTAGACAAGTGCTCCACCACTGAGCTACATCCCTAGCCCAAGATCCCTAATTTTTAACTCAAACAGCAATGTCACTGATAACACAGTAAAAACTCTAAACCATAATAGTTATTTCCTAGGGATGTTGTAACAAATTACCACACATTGCGTGGGTTAAAATGACAGAAATTATTCTTTCACAGTTCGGGAGGCCCAAAGTCCCAAATCAAGGTTTCATTCAGTGTGGTCATACTCTATCTGAAGGCTCTAGGGGAAAACATTTCCTTGTCTCTTTGAGCTTCTGGTGGCTCCAGATGTTCCTTGTCTTGTGGTATCTGCCTAGATCTTCACATATCCTTCTCCTCTGTATCTATGTATACCAGTCTTTGGATTTATGGTCCATTCTCATCCTGTGTGATCTCATCTTGATTTTTAACTATAAATTAAATCTGCAAAAATCTCATTTCCAAATCAGGTCACATTTTGAGACTCTGTATAGGCGTGAAATTTTGGTGATATTATTCAACTTAATATAATAATGGATTATTTTTGTCCTGTATGTTGGATGACAAAAATTATATGGCTTTTCTTTAGAAAGAGTGAAGTAAGTGTGTGCAGATGTGTGTAGCCGCAAATCAGTTCCTAAGATATCATAAACCTGATGAGTGGGTGGAGAGGTCCACTTACTTTCACATGAGCTTCCTGAGAACCTCTAGGTGGCCATTTTAAGTATCTCCTGGCATTTGAGGAGGCTGACGCTTGCCTGGCAAGCCTAAAAGAAGGAGTCTGTGGCTATAAACTGAAGAAATCAGAGCAAAAAGAGAGCAGCAGCCTGTACTGTGAGAGAAGCCTGCAAATACTTTAATTATCCAGAGCACTTGAAATTTGCTTTATTTTACTATAGACTAACTCCTCCCCTGGGAAAGACTTGGGTAAGAGCCATCTTGAAAGAAACTGCCTAAGATCCAGATTGAGGGCTGAAAATCCAAGAGCTGAGTATCATGACATCACTCCTGACCTAAAATTGCATTTGAATCTGTCCCCTTAACTCAATGGGAAACTCCCACAATTCACACATAAGATAAAGAATAAGCATTGGGAAACTGACCCAGATGAAGATTAGCTATGTATGAGCATCTCTTTTTCATTACACCCCTTTTTCTTCAGTTCAAATCATGAAAGGGTCAGAAATTTCAGCATCTCCTTGACCTCTCCCCAGAAGTAGGCTGCCAGCTGATGCAGACCCAAGCTAGGTGAATGGAAAAGATTGTAACTTGGAGTCATGTTTGGAGTCTTGATTATAACATCAGATGGAATAATTAGGAGGCTATTTTCATGAATACTAGTAATTGGGGAAATTTTTTAGCATCTAAGAATGACAAGTCTGCAGCCATACCACTGTGGCATCCGATCCCGTCAGATCTGGGAAGCTAAGCAGGGTCGGGCCTGGTTAGTACTTGGATGGGAGACCACTTAGGAACACAAGGTGCTGTAGGCTTGGGAGAAGGATGGGCAACCCACTCCCAAAAAATAATCATCCACTGAAGACCCTATGAATAGCAGAGAAGCACTAACAATAGTGTTTTGCCTGTTGTATGTAGGGTTGCTATGAGCCGGGCACTAACTCAATGTTACCTAACAATAACAACAACAAGAATGACTGGCAAACTATGGAATCTGCCTAAGACTTTATCTGGAGACAGAGGAGAAGTTTCACTGAGTGGCTCTGAAGGAATAATGGAGGGAAAAATTATGTTGTTTTATGCTTATGCTTATGCTTGTGCTGTCTGCAGCCATAGCACCCTGGCCTCCCATCCTGCCTGATCTCTGAAGCTAAGCAGAGTTGGCCTGGTTTGTGCTTAGGTAGGAGATTGCCTGGGAATACCAGGTGCTGCAGGCTAGGGAGAAGGACCTGAAAGCCCACTCCTGAAACAATCTGCCATTGAAAACCCTATGGATAACATAGAAGTACTGACAACAGTGCCAGGCATGGCACAGTATCAGGGAGGGTTTCATCTGTTGTTCATAGAGCTGCTATGAATTGGACCCGACTTGATGGTGCCTAACAAACAACATTCTTGTGCTCCATGAAGTCACATTCCATCACCAGGATACGTCCATGAGACAGTCTTGGCCAAACTGGCCTTGAAATAGAAAGCCAGGTAATAACGACTGCTTGTTGTGTGTGATAACATCTTAACGGCTTGTCTCACATGTATCCAATTTTTTGGTAACTATTTGTGGACTTTCTAGTTAGGAAAAGACCTGGTAGTTAATACAAAAATATAAGATGTTACAATGACTCTAGGTTTTAATCCATTACTTGATACTAGGTATAGCTGTTAATGGGAGAAGAATGTGGCAGCTCACTGAAACAATCTGGAAACAATCAGCCATTGAAAACTATGAGGTTTGCTATGAATCAGAAATGGCTTGATACCACCTAACAAAAACAACATAGCTATTAGTGCTGGGATCTAGCTCAGTTGGTAGTGTGCTTCCTCTGCGCCCTCTGAAGCCCTGGGTTTGATCCCCAGCAAGGCAAAAATGGGAGAAGGACCTGGCAGCCCACTCCTGAAACAATCCTGAAACAATCAGCCATTAAACGCTATGAATAGCAGAGAAGCACTGACATAATGCTGGGGATGGCACAGTGTCGGGGAGTGTTTTGTTCTGATGTACATAGGGTCACTATGAGTCAGACATGACTCCGCAGCACCTAGCAACAACTTAACTGTTAGTAGTATCTTACATTTTTTTCTCTCTTTGCTGAGCAGTCTGCATGAGGTGAACTCTTGGTTTATTTAATACATCCTGACTATGAAAAATATTTTCAGAATGTTGACTTACCACCCTATCTGGGAAAATGGGAGCTCTGTGTTTCTCTTCATTGACTGCAATGTGCAGATCTGCATCTTAAAAGTAAAACCAAGTAATATTAGAAGAAACATTAGATAAAGGAAAACACCCAATGTTAAGAAGCAAAAGAATAAATCAGCTTGTATGAACAATACTTAAGATTAACTAAATTCAAACACATCTGGAGTGATTCTTTAGGTTCTTGTATAACACTCAACTCAAATACCACTCCTCCAAATTCAAGTTCCTCTGAATCCTATAAACCAGGGGTCCCCAACCTCTGGGGCACAGACCAGTGCCAGGAACTGGTCTGTACATCAGGAGGTGAGTGGCAGGTGAGCCAGTGAGGCTTCATCTGTATTTACAGCCACTCCCCATTGCTCACATTACTCCCTGAGCTCCATCTCCTATCAGATTAGTGGTCCATGAAAAAATTGTCTTCCAGGAAACAGAAAGGTTAGGGACTGCTACTATAAACTATTAATTTATACCTCATTCTCACCTTGCATTTGAGTCATTTTTATCTAATCTTGTTGGGTAGTACATATGAGTGTAATGATCAGTATCTATGCCTAATTCTTCTTTCATTGACTCATACAACATACTTTAATAATTATTGAAGATTGATAAATAACTGGTGAACATATAAACAAATCTATTACATGCTCCCTACCCTGTTCTTAGCAAAATTTTTTACTCCTTTTTCCACCATCACATGGAAATAGATGCCCAAGCTGTATGAAGCCACTGTATGCTTTATCAGTGGGGTTACTATGTGGTTTATTGCCATATTATTTCCATAATAGAACAGTTTTGATAGTGAAAAGGTATGCTTTTAATAATTATACCAAATTACCAGGCACAGAATGGAAATGTCCCAAACAACCTGGGTTGTATGGTCAATGTACCGGTAGGAGCTGTATCCTATAAAGAGGGTAGACCATGGCATCTTAGAGACAAGAAGAAGCCAAAGCACCCAACTGTTTTCATTCTAGGACCTGTGCCCATGGGCAGTCTAGTAGCACAGAAGAGGAAGCCAAGAGAGAAAATTACACTTGGGCAGATGGACAATAACACAGCTGGTTTTTTATTTTTGAGACAGAATCTTGCTATGTAGCCTAGGCTTGTTTGGAATTTGCTGTCCTTCTGCCTGAATCTCTGGATTTCTGGGATTACAGGAGTAATTACAGGACATGTCTGGCTCTGATTTTCTTATCGAGTAGGAAACCTCGTTGTTTGAACTACGATGTTCTGTTCATCATATCCTGCCTCTTTAGAGTTTAACTTAAAGTAGGAAGACTTATTGGAGGAAATACGTTATTGCTTGACTCGTTATTTCAGTTTTTAAAGTATTTCTCATGAAATAAAAGAATGGCAGCTATGAACACTGTTATTATTTTAATGAATATGATTCAATTGACCCTAGAATTAAATTTCATTTGCTACATAGCATCTGCAAGGAATGATTTTCACAAGATATTTTGTTTCCTAGCAAGTTCTTCTGGCATCTGGCAGGTTTGACCTAATGGGGCACCATCCACCCGTGGTCCAGCCCAGCAAGGGGTCACACATTACATGCTTCCCAGAGGGTACATCCTGGGGCCGCTTTGCAGCTCTGCTGGCAGCACAGGAACTTCCCGTCCACAAAGAAGCCACTGTGGTATTTGATCAGCAGGTGGGGGTTGCCCCTTATCTCTGAGGAGCAGGCAGGGAGGAAACAAGACATGAGCAGATGTTGGCCCAAGAGGAGAAACACATTCAGTACATGCTACCACCACAGAACAATTAAAACCTCATTTTGCCAGCAACCAGGATAAGAGTCAATGGTTCCCAAAGGACGTCTTTTATGCAGAAGTTAATAAACCAAAAAAAGAAAAAAAGTCTGACTATGTGTGTAGTGAGAACAACACAATCACAGAGCATTCTTAAATTTAAAAAAACTAGTAAAAGTGCATATGTTGATAAGCTTGCTGTTAGGAGCTTAGAAACACATCTCTAAAGATGTTGTGTTGTTGTTAGGTGCCATCAAGTAGGTATCCGACTCATAGCGACCCTCATAGGGTTTTCAATGGTTGACTGTTTTGGGATTGCCTTGCAAGTGGATTGCCAGGCCCTTCTCCCATTTTTGCTCCTGGGAATTGAACTCAGGACCACAGAGACTGCAGCGCAGTGCTCTACCAACTGAGCTAAATCCCAGCCCCATCTGTAAAGATAGTGAATAGCTTATAGCACATGGTGTTCTCTTGGGGTATAAGGAGACTGGATGGTGGGACTAGATCTTCACCAAAAGAAATATGGTTCTCATATCATACACTTGCCATCACTTTTGATTTTGAAAAATTTCAAATATACAGAAAAGTTATAAGAATAGTACAATAAATATCCTTACATGTTTTACTTAGATTCACCATTTGTTAACTGTGACATTTTGTTTTTTTCTCTCTCTCTCTCTCTCCACATATATATATATATATATATATATATATATATATATATATGTCATTATTTTTGAAATTTTTATCATTATTATTTGCTTAATAATTTGAGAGTGAATAGCAGATATTATGACCTAAATAATGTCACCTATAAATACTTCTGGGAGAAGGACCTGGCAACCCATTCCCAAAAATCAATCTGCCATTGAACGCCCTATGAATAGTAGAGAAGCAGTAACAATACTGTTTCTCCTTCTGTATGAAGGGTCGCTATGAGTCAGATACCAATTCGATGGCACCTAACAACAAAAACAACAACATAAATACTTCACCACGTAACTTCTATTAACAATAGAATGATAACACCTCTATTAACAATGGAACAATATAACCATGATACAATTATAAAATTCTAGAATTTAACACTCAAGTAATATTATTAATATTTATTTCTTAGTCACGATTTTTATTGTTCCAACAATATCTTTTATAATCACTTATTCTTTCTGATCAAATATGCAATCCAGAATCATGCATGGCATTTATTTATTTAGTTTCCCTTGATCTAGGACAGTTAATTATCTTTGTTTTTCAGGACTTTGACATGTTTATACTGAGGAATGAGTGGTTTTGAGGGCTACTTTTCTAGGAATGTGTGCATATTAAAAAAGGATCATAAGGGGCTAGGTGTGCAGCTCAGTGGAAGAGCACTTGCCTAGCACACACAAGGCTCTGTGTTTGATTCCTAGCACTGAAAATAAAAGAATCATAATAACAGGGCAATGTTTAATCCAAGCAGGTTAAATTCTGATCTTGGAGTGTAACACTGTGTCTACAACAAATCAGCCTGTTTTGAAATGCAGCAGAGAAGCCTACAGTGTCTTGTCTTGGTAGAGAACAGCATATGAAGCATCTCTAGGTGGGGAGTGCTGGTTTTATGGTGAGTTCAACTCTTTCCCTCTTGATTTTATGTTTATTTGGAGAATTCTTGACTTCAATCCTGGGAAATTTCTGTTCCTCCTTTACAACTCTAACTCAAGGAAGAAGGGTGTTGTTGTTAGGTGCCATCGAATTGGTATCTGACTCAGAGCGACCCTATGTGCAAGAGGCGAAACACTATTGTCAGTGCTTCTCTGCTGTTCATAGGGTTTTCAATGGCGGATTGACTTTTGGGAGTGGGTTGCCGTGTCTTTCTCCCAAGCCTGCAGCACCTGGTATTCACAGACAGTCTCCCATCCAGGTACTAACCAGGCCAGACCCTGCTTAGCCTAGTAATTACACTTTTGAGATTCTGCCCCAAGCCTTTTCTACTACATCCTGATGTACAGATGCCAACATCTTTGTCAAAAGTCCTCTTGGTTTTAATTTTCAGAAGGAAGGACACACTTATCCACACCTGGTTAACTGAATCCAGAACTGTGGTAGCTGACACTCTTTAAGTCACCACTGAATCTGTCCAAACTTTCAAAGTGTATGTTACCATCTGGAAAATTCTTTGCTTCTAATGCCTACTTCAGTACTGAACCCAGGGCATCATGCATGGTAGGCAAGCGCTCTACCATTGAGCTGCACCCCAGGCCCTTTTTATTTTTTGAGACAGGGTCTCTCTAAGTTGTGCAGGGTGCCTCTGGCTTTGAACCTGTGATCCTCCTGCTTCAGCCTCTCAAGTGGGTGAGATTACAGGTGTGTGCCATCTTGCTTATCTAGTTTCTAATTCCTGACTCAAATAATAGACATAAAACCCGAGGAACGTCATTGTGTCACAGAGAAACCTCATGAAGGAAAAGACATGGAGGGAAGAAACTACTTTACTTTCCTGTGGGAGGTTAGTTGGCTAATTTGATGGCCAATCCCACCCACTTTCTCTCTTAATATCTCCCAGTGAACAGGCTGGATAAAAAACCAGCCACTGTCTTCCAGCCTTCCTTGCACAGAGAGATGGTGATGAGATACAGTTCTGGAAGATGGGACATGAACGAAAGTTTTCAGGGTAGAAGTGGGGTGCTTTCAGGAAAGCTCAGAACCCCTCCAGGAACCACTAATGGTGGCCAAGCAGAAAGCTAGGAAGAACCTGCACCCCTGCTGACTTCCTTGAACTGCTTCATTATCCCTGCACTCGCTACCTCTGTATCTGTCACTGTGGGAGAGAAAACAAAAGTGGATTTGTTTCAGCCACTGCTTGATGTCTTTTTACCTCCAGTACAAAGCATTACATTTTTTTTTTGTACTTAGGTGTTGAACCCAGGGCTTTGTACACACTTTGCAAGCACTCTACCACTGAGCTGCACCCTCGGCCCCTATTTTTTTGTCTTGAGACAGGGTCTCACTAAGTTACACAGGCTGCCTCTGGCCTAGAACCTGTGATCCTCCTACCTCTGTCTCCCAAGTCTCTGGGATTACAGGTGTGAGCCACTGCACCCAGCAATACAAAACATTACTAACTGACATAAATTGTTGCTGTGATATGGGCATGAGGACTCTGCGGTTTTACCAGGGGCCAAGAGATGCATTTTGCTTCTCTGTGTGCCCTCCTTTTATGTTGCATATGCCCTCCCATGTGCTTCCTGGGCATCTGTTACTATATAGACACCTCCTGTGTGCAGACGTTGGCCTGCAGCCATAGCCCTGTGGCATCGGATCCCATCAGATCTCAGAAGCTAAGCAGGGTCGGGCCTGGTTAGTACCTGGATGGAAGACTGCCTGGGAACACCAGGTGCTGTAGGCTTGGGAGAAGGACCTGGCAACCCACTCCCAAAAATCAACCTGCCATCGAAAACCCTATGGACAGCAGAGAAGCACTGACAATAGTGTTTCACCTGTTGTACATAGGGTTGCTATGAGTCGGATACCGACCTGATGGCACCTAACAACAATATGCAGCTGTTAATGTCCTAGGGCTCTACTTGTGGGTCCTTCTGGAACTCTGTATGTTGTACAGGCTTGTGTGTACAACATAAATAGTTCCAGAGGGATCCTAAAATGGAGACCTAGGGGATAAATAAGAGCTGCACACAGGAGGTGTCTACAGCACAGCTGACATCCTGGAAGTTCCTCCAAAGATGATTGAATGGGAAGCAAAATCTTAGAAGTCCTCCTGGAACCCTCACTCTGACCACAGGGACTCAGGTCACTTCAGTATATTATGAGTCACTCATTTCTGGCTCATGACTGCTCTAGAAGAAAAGAAGTATGCTCTCTAGTTTACAGATGAGGAAACTGAGACGCAGAGATGTTCAAGAGCTACTAGAGGACGCATCAAAGCAGGATTTGGCTGCAGGTTTGCCTGACTCTGACAGGGATGACCTTCTCACTTCACTGAGATGGTGGCAGGTAGAGGGAAGCTCCTCTCCCCTAACAGACCACACAACTCTCCTACAGAAGATTTTCCTAAACCCTTTCATGCAAAGGGAAGAGTAAGCCCTATGCATTTTCATCAAAGTAGAGCAGGTATGGGTAATTTTTTACTGAGAGAAAGCCACCATCTAAAACTTAAATAAAATGGCCCCCATTTAGTATCTTACTATCTGAAATTCTTCAAATGGAGCTACTCATCTGAGTTAAATACTGTTCTTACATCATTTTCCACCTTTAAAATAAAAAATATCACAAAAGAAAATATCATAGTACCAAACTGCTAAAAGCAATTCTCTCCCTTCTTCCAGAGGTTATTACCAGGGCAGACTAAAAATCACCAAATAAAAGCTTCATTAAATCTTCTGTCTTGCCTAGCAGTTGCAGTGTACTGGTTAAAAAATTAGGTTGGGATAATTTAGTTTTAAGATTCTTATTATGAGGCTTATGACATTGACTTTGTTCTCTTTTTTTAACTTTGCTGAGGAATAGAGAATAATATTACCTCTTTCATAGAATTGTCAAGAGGATTTTGTAACAAAATATAAGTACTTGATAAAGTAGCTGGCAAATGGTTAAGTGCTTAGTAAGTATTAGATATAACTTTCTGTAAACATCAAAAGTATAGTAGCTATAGGACTTGATTCAGCCCTATGAGGACCTGGACTTTACCCTGGAAAAGGCAAGCTCTGGAGGAGGGCAGCTGGGCCCACACAATTGCCAGCTCTGTGCTGAGCGGAAAAAGGAAGCTGGTCCACAGGCTTCCTGTCTGTAACAATGAGAATGCAAACTGAAGATAAGTCTGGCACATTCCCCAAGTTGATAGGAAAATCAGTAGATTCTCTCTTGGCATTGGGTTGTTTTACTGCTTTATCATTCTTCCACCGAGCCTCAAAAGAATTTAATCCATTTTTATTACCTTTTTGTAATGCTTTCAGCCACCGACTTCGGCTCTCTTCATTTGATGCATAGACATAGAGAAGTCCATCTTTATAGACGATCTCGAAAAGAAAAGATGTAATGCATTTTGATATAATTGTATCATAGTTCACTCTGGTACACCTACAAGATTTATGCTATCCAAACAAAACCTTGATTCTTTTCAAATAGTATATATTAGCTTTGAAATCAGATGAAAAAATATGTTTTAATATATAAATATATATTATATATTTATATATGAATAATATATAAATATTATGTATTTATATACTGTAAATTATATATAAATCATATAAATATAATTGTATAATATAAATATATTATAAATATTATAAATATATAATATTACATAAATAGAAATTATATATAATATAGAAATTATATATATATATGTTGTTGTTGTTGGTAGGTGCCATTGAGTCGGTATCTGACTCATAGCGACCCTCTGTACAACAGGGGAAACACTATTGTCAGTGCTTCTCTGCTGTTCATAGGGTTTTCAATGGCAGATTGATTTTTGGGAGAGGGTTGCCAGGTCCTTCTGCCAGCCTACAGCTTCTGGTGTTCCCAGGCGGTCTCCCATCCAGGTACTAACCAGGCCTGACCCTGCTTAGCTTCCGAGATCTGACGGGATCAGATGCCACAGGGCTATAGCTGCAGGCATATATATATATATATATATATATATATATATTGCAGTGGGCTGGGATTTAGCTCAGTGGGTAGAGCGCTGCGCTGCAGTCTCTGAGGCCCTGAGTTCAATTCCCAGCACCGCAAAAAATGGGAGAAGGGCCTGGCAATCCACTCACAAGGCAATCCCGAAGCACTCAGCCATTGTAAACCCTATAAGGGTCGCTATGAGTCGGATATCGACTCGACGGCACCTAACAACAACATATTGCAGTACTGGAGGTTAAACCCAGAGCCTCACATATGCTAGACAAGTGCTCTACCACTGAGCTGCACCCCCAGCTCCTTTTTTATTTTTCATTTTGAGACAAGGTCTCACTAAATTACACCAGCTGCTTCTGGCCTGAAACTCATGACCCTTCTGCCTCAGCCTCTCTAGTCATGTGCCACAGCTCCTGGCTTAAAAACCACTCTTTAGTTTGTTTTACTCCAGACTCTTCAACACTTAGGGAAATCACAGCAATGATGCATCTGACAGTGGTGAACACTGAGGTCTCAGTAAGAATGCCCTGGAAAGTGGAGAATTATACTATAATATGTTAGACATTGTGAGTGTCTTAGGAGTGTTCTGAACCATCCACTTAACCAGTGGACAATTCTCTTTACAGCCCATTGGAAAATCTTCAACTGCTTTATCCTTAAAAATATCTCCAAGGATGGAATGCCCTTTACTTTGCTAGGGCATCCTTGTCAGTTTTCATATATTCAGATCATTTTACAGTTCATGCTTACATTGAATAAAATTATATCTTGTTTTTACGTCAGTCTGTTGCATCACATAGCACCTCAGACATCTCTGGAATAAGTTTTTCCATATCCATTTTAATATTATTTAAATTTTTGAAGATTACAATGTTCTCTCTAGATCCCTCTCTAGTTTTTTCTGCTATTGGCAAATAATATATATCATTTATTAGACATCAACTATTTCCTGGGCTCTTTCCTAGCTACTTTATATTTTAATCCTAATTCAATTCTATTAAAAAAAGAGTATGTTGTTTTTTGTTTTGTCTTGTTTTGTTTTTAACAAATGAACAATGATACTCAGAGAAAAGTTGAATATGTGTTTGTGTTTATGGCTACATAAATATAAGGGGTGAGACTAGGAACTCCGTAGGGGCCAAAGCCTGTGTGCCTTTGAGGAGCCTATTCTTCTGTAATATGAATTTGCAACCTCTTCCATGGGTATCATCTCCCCTGCTTTCTCCCAGTTGGGTAATATTTTTTATAGTGGGAAGTATGGGTTGTTAGTTAACTGGAATATTGTATCTCAATTCTGGCTCAGATCCCTAATACTAGCACCGATAATCTGGTCATATGAAACACAACCCATCTGCCTTTAGATCAGAAAGGCATGTGTTCATGATATAATACAAATAGGGCACGGTTTAGATCAAGCCATTTCAGTATTCTCCATAGCACACCACTGTTTCAAATACTTCAGGGTAAAATGGAAATTCCTTAGCATGATGTGCAATGCCCTTCATGATCCAGCCCTGCCTACCTCTCCAGCTCATCTCTTTCACATTCTCATGGTGATGCTTTAATCAGAGGGGCTATCATTTCACCCATCCATGCTTTGACATTTGGTGCTTCTTTTGTTCTGTTGCCTTTTCCATCTTTGCTGGGTTAAACTCTATTTGTCCTTCTCAACCTGAGTGTCATCTCCAATGGAACATCCCCCTGACATCTTGGAATGAGGAGCAAAGCTACTGCTTCTTGTAGCAACACAGATTAATGTGCCAACCTTCATTTTAATGCTCACCCTCACTGCATTATAATGGTCTGCTCATTAGTGTATTTTGCTACCTCCTTGTGAATGCCTTGATGAAGAGTCAGTATCTTATTTTCTGCAGTGTTCCCACTATCTGCAGCACAACAGAGACACTCAACAATGTTTGGTAAAAGAGATGGTCACATCTGAGACAGGTCACACCACTGCAGCTTCCACTCTCATCTTGCTTCTCCTCCCTCCAGGAGAGACAGATTGAGGAAGAGAACTTTGGGAAAATGCCCAACCCTCGTTTGGGAATATTCCAAGCATTTTCATTGTCTCAGTGAATCACGTTGCGATATCATTATTTTCCCTAGATATACTGTGTTCATAATGTTGTTGTTGTTAGGTGCCATCGAGTTGGCGTCAAACTCATAGCGACCCTACGTACCACAGGCGAAACACTATTGTCAGTGCTTCTCTGCTGTTCGTAGGGTTTTCAATGGTGGATTGACTTTTGGAAGTGGGTTGCCAGTCTTTCTCCCAAGCCTACAGGACCTGGTCTTCCCAGGAGGTCTCCCTTCCAAGAACTAACCAGGCCCAACCCTGCTTAGCTTCTGAGATCTGATGGGACTGGATGCCACAGTGGTATGGCTGCAGGCATGTTCATAATAGAAAATATCACAAGAAAAATCATCCTCCCAATGTAATGTTGTCCCTTCTTTTACCTGAAATGGGTACTGTCTCTCCACAGGTGTCTGCTCCTCAAGATTGACTTTCTCCACACATCTGATTTTCTTAATCTCGATCAATCCTTTTCTGCTGCCTCTTTTCTGAATTAAAAAAATATAGGAAATATCTAATGTGAGCAGGGAATAGCATTAGGTTAAAGTTATGCTTGGAAGGAAGATTAGGGATGGGCTGGCCAATGAAGAATCACTTCTCACTTGTCCATAATAGTCAAAATCCAATGAGAACAGAATATGTTTCTGGAGTGTGGACGAAAACACATATACCTTTCCCAAAGCAAGTGTTTAAATAGTTGTTCATAATGTTGTTTGAGAATTGAGAAGTGTGTTTCAAATCATCTGCCAAGTGGTTAATATAGTCAGGAAAATCAAGATTTAACTCCAGAAAACATCTGCACCTTATTTGAATTTTATGGCAGAATTTAAATATTTCTACTACATTAGAATTCTCAACTATACATGTTATTGTTGTTAAGTCCTGTCAAGTCGGTATCCGACTCATAGCTCATAGGGAAAACTCATAGGGTTTTCAATGGCTGTTTTGGGATTGCCTTGGGAGTGGATTGCCAGGTCCTTCTCCCATTTTCGCGGTACTGGGAATCGAACTTGGGACCTCAGAGACTGCAGCACAGCACTCTACCAACTGAGCTAAATCCCAGCCCAACTATACATAGATAGTCTTATTTTCAATATTATCTTAAGGAAGCATTTCAGTTCCT
The DNA here is from genome assembly GCA_007922755.1 of Pedetes capensis. Lineage (NCBI taxonomy): Eukaryota > Metazoa > Chordata > Mammalia > Rodentia > Pedetidae > Pedetes > Pedetes capensis. The sequence continues at coordinate 90,088 of VMDO01005698.1, read as the reverse complement.
CAGCAGTATTAACATTTGAGGCTAGATAAATCTTTGCTGTGATCTGTCTTGTGCATTGTAGGATATTTAGTAGCATCCCTGGTCTTTACCCACTGGATGCAGTAGCACATCCTCTCCCATCCAAAACTAGTTGTGACAACCAAGAATGCTTCTAGCCATTACCCAATGTTGCCCAGGAAACAAAAATGTCTTTAGTTGAGAACCACTACACTAAAGCTATAATTTGCCTTTGTGAAGTTAACTAATATTTTTAAATTCTTGATCTTGAATCCATTATATTTTAGTTAAGAAAAGGCAATGTAATAAATGGGGGCAAGTTGATCCTTACTATATAAGCTAAGAAACCTGATACTCTTTCATTATAATCAAGCAATTTGTGGAGACTTAATAATAATAAATAGCATAAAAAACAAATGGAATAAGTAGAGTCTCACCATTTTGTCATATTCGTAGTAGGACAGGTTCGTTTTTGTCAAAACAAAAAGGCGCTCTTTGTAATTATTTGGTGACATTTTCTTCTTTTGCTGTGACCTTTTGAGAAGAAGTTCTTCTAGAATGGATTTTGTATCCATGTTATCGTCCTAAATAAAATAAAATGAAATAAAATGATTAAAAAGACTGCAGCTTCTAGATAGGTTCCCTTTTAAAAGCTTCCTACTTTTTACTCAACTATTTCTCATTCAGGGATAATGTCAATGCTAATTTTAAAAATAAGACTGATTTAGTATTATAGAATAAATTACATACATACCTACAGATTTTTCTACTGCCTTTGTTCTGAGTTTCATAAATAATGTTGATTTAAAAATGCAATTTATGAGTCGAACATGGTGGCTCATGCCTGTAATACCAGCAACTTGGGAGGCAGAGGCAGGAGGATCGCAAGTTCAAGGCCAGAGGCAGCCTACTTAACTTAGACCCTGATTCAAAATAAAAATAGATAGATGACAGATAGATAGATAGATAGATAGGCAGGCTAGGGAGTGTAGTCCCCTGGTAGAGCACTTGCAAAGTATGTGCAATGCCCTATATTCAACCCCCAAGTACCAAAAAAAGTGCATTTTATTCATTCAGTGACTCATCTCCTACTCTGGAGCATAAGTTTAGCATCTTTGTACCACCCTCCAGACCACCTTAACAAGATACTCTTTAGTCTTTGGACATTCTATAGGTATTTTTTTAACTGAATAGGATATAATACAATGTTAAAAATTGCACTCCAGGCAGGTCACCATTTATGAAGTAATTGATCAATTGAAATTTCCCTCCATTACTATGGCTAATAGTTTGATCAAATTTTCCAAATCACCATGAGACCCTGATATCATTGTAAATGACATCCACAGCCCCTGATCATGACTAGATATTCAGCACAAAAGACGCAGATATAATTCAAGATATTTCAGAGAATTAAAACTTCAAAATCAATGCTTAAGATAGAATAAAAGGAAGAAGACATGAAAATGCAAGAAAAATGTTACCAAGAGATTTAAAAGAACTACAAAAGTTATTACATTCACAAAGTAAATATACTTTGCTCTAGCTTTTTATTACAAAACTATGTAAAACATTACAAGTTAAGGCATTTCTGCAAAAATAAATGCATTAATGTTCCAGTTCTTCTAAGATTGTTGCTTTAACCCTCAGCCTGATATCAGGTCTGATAATTAAAAATAGCAATATTAAGCAGTGGGCCACAGAGATAAACTTTCTTATGTTCTTCTTTGCTTTGTGAAACTGCATGATTATATGTAGTTAGATGCCCAATAGTTTGGTATTTGTTTGATGATCTGATGATGATTAACTTTACTTACCTTAGACTCCCTAGAGTCCTTGTGTGGATCCTTAACTCTCAAGCTCTAATCAAAAAGACTGCTCTTAGGCACCATTACCCACATTCTCTCTCACTATGCCAAGGTCATGCATTAAAAAGAGGATATTTGCATACTACTTATCACTCTTGATCAGGAAGCAGCCACATAGACATTGCTCTCTGGATGGACTCAGGTGTCACGTACACCCACCAATCATTAGAGGACACTTCCCACTGGCCTAGGAGTTTGATGAGCTCACTAAGGCAGAGACATGGGAAGAAAGGGAGGCCAAGAAAGACAGCCTTGTGTTGAGTAAACTACCATCAGTCTTAGCCAGCTTTCCTCCTAAAAGACCACACAACTCTAAAAAGGAGAATTAGGAAAACTGGCTTTTAAAGTTTATTTACATAGGCCAAGAAATTATTTATTAATCTCTAAAATGTACTCCAAGGGCATTGCTTATCTTAGGGACAGAAGTACTGGAAATCTTATTCATGAAATAGATTCTTGCCTACTGTTTGCTCTGGATATTGTTTTATTAATTTTTTAAAAGGACAATTCTTTTGAAAAGTAAAGTAGAATGGATATTTTTTGAGCATTGTGGGTGCTGTTCACTGTGGTCACTGGTTTCTTTGCTTGGAGCTAGAAGACAGGGCTGGGATCAGGGTGTAGTGGAGCCAGCAGGACCTGAGGAGGCATGGATCATGGCTACCTTTGCTTCCACTGGAAACTCTACACATAGGCTTGCCCCAATAAGCTCATTTTCTACATCTGGAGTCTATGGCTAGAAGAAAATTTGCTTGAGAACTTATGGAAACCATGAAGCTGTACTTTTTGTGAGTTATAGAGCCCTTTGGGGAAGCCAAAACACCAAACAGAATTAGAGGACACGTTTGCATTTTATGTTGATACATTTTAAAATGTGTTGATACAGCAGAAAGAGAAAACTAGAAAAATTCTTGTCAATTTTATGTCTATAGATAAAACATTATTAATCAGAGTGCTAGTTAAATAGATCTGGTTAGTTGAGTTCTTTTCAAATAAACACATGCATTTGCTTATTTTCACAGAGATGGGTTCTCACTCTGTGCACATAGGCCTATAATCTGTTGTTCTCATGTAACAAGCACCTGGAGCCACAAGTCTTTGAGCTCTATCCAGAGTCCACCTTAGGGAGTGAGCTGTGAGGTTCCCTTAACAAACTCCAAGAGTCCTGTTTTGATGATTCATGCTTTTGGTATCAGCAGATCTGTTTCTTCTAAGACAAGGTCTCTGGCTCCTGCTCAGGCATGGGCTTGCCTTTTTCTTTCTACTCTATTTGCTTCTCTCCCTTCTGTATGCTTCCCCTTCTTCTTTAAATGGCCTAGATTCTAAATGGAAGGCATTGTTACAGTCTCACTTGATGTAGGAAGTGATCATTGGTGGTGACTAAGTTTTAGAAATGTAATATCTCCTCCCTTTTATTAGAACAACCATCCAACAGGTCTCAGGTACTACTGTTGACTCAAATACCTGTCCAATGACTGGCAAACTCTGCTTTTCCCACCTTTGTTTACAGGAACTTCTGTCAGGATGGTAAAAGAAAAGACTTTCAAAATAAAATAAGATCCTAAACCTAGTCACTATTAAATAGAAATCCATTTCCACAGAAGAGCTGGTGGGATTTGGCTGGACTCCCATATTATCATTCACAAAGAATAGAAAGATCCATTTGCTTACCAAATAGCCCAGGCTGCATATTTCCATAAGCACATGAAACTGGAGAGAGATTAAAGCACAGGGGAGGCAAAAATAAAACCTGGCAGAAATCAACATAGAATGTTTCACAAGGAAGCTAGCAACCATTATATAAGCTATTACATACATAAAAGGTGCATGTTGAATTAACACAACTTGTAATCACTATGGTTATTTAGGATTGATAAGGAAATAGTATCATGAGAGTAAGTTCAATTTGGCCCATCTATTTGGCACAACTGACTTTAAGCCTATAGTGTGTCTGGTACTGAATGACTGGGTCCAGAAATAAGGATCAGCTTCCCATGGCCCTGAGTAACAACAAACAAGTTTCAGATGGCTTTTTATAACTAATTAATATGTACAGTTGCTGTGGGGTGGTAGACTAGGAAGGCTTGATGGACTTTACAGGACTCATTTGTGAGGTGCATCACCTTGACCAACTGCCTTCCCTGCTCTAACTTTCAGTTTCCTGATCTGTAAAATGAGATAGGTTACAGCTCTCTCAGTTTACACAACTTAAATGAAAAACCTTAGGTGAAAAGGCTTGGCCCACTGTGGGGTCCTGTCTGATGCACTGTCCAGATCTATGTGTTCAGCTGGGAGAAGGACCTGGCAACCCACTCCCAAAAAATTATCTGTCATTGAAAACCCTATGAATAGCAGAGAAGCAGTAGCAATACTGTTTCACCTGTTGTGTAACTAGGCATAAATTTCAGTCTTACCAGATCTGCACAAAGGACCTTTAAATGAGACTATGAGAAAATGTGATTTGTAAATAATCTTTCAGCAGGAACCTCAAAGCAGTGTTAAATAGCAAGATTCTGGGTTGGGGGATGTAGCTCAGTGATAGAGCCCTTGCCTAGCATGCATGAGGCCCAGGTTTCATCCCTAACACATATAAAAATTAGAAAAAATCTAACCTCCATTTTGAAAATTGGAAAGAACGTGCAATTTTGAAAGTTGGAATAAATTTTAAATGGTACAGGAGAGGAGCAGGAGTCAGGAAAGGAAGAGGGTACAGTATATATAGTTAAATGAGACCACTGAATAGTTCCCTACCAAAAAGCATATTCTCTGACTGTCTCAAGATGGTGACCTTAAAACTTTGACCCCTAGAATTGAGAGGTAGGGGCAGCAATTTCTTACATATTTATTTGGTTCAGTTTTCATCTTTTAATTTATATATCATTTAGCTAAAGATTTTAATTTATGTTAAGATAGCCAATTAATATTTACTTATTTGTGTGGTACTGGGGGTTGAACCCAGGGCTTTGCCCTTGCATGCTCTGCAAGTGCTGGACCACTGAGCTGCACTCTCAGCCCATTTTTTTTTTTTTACTTTTTGAGACAGTGTCTTGCTAAGTTATGCAGACTGCCTCTGGTCTTGAACTTGTGATCCTCCTGCCTCCACCTCCTGAGCCACTGGGATTACAGGCTTGCGCCACCTCGCCTGGCAATATTTACTATTAATAATAAGGGCTGGATGGGAGAAAGACGTGGCAATCCACTCCCAAGGCAATCCTGAAACAATCAGCCATTGAAAACCCTATGAGGGTCGCTATGAGTTGGACACGACTCAATGGCACCTAACAACAACAGCAACAACAATAAAGGCTGGGGTTTAGCTCAGTTGGTATAGTGCCACTCTACTCTCTGAGGACTCGAGTTCAATCCCCAGCACCACCAAAATGGAAGAAGGATGTGGCAATCCATTCCCAAAGCAACACCGGAACAATCAGCTATTAGAAACCCTATGAGGGTCTCTATGAGTCACTAGACAGGGGTGTGGGTAGAAGGAGGAAGATGCTCCAAAGGAAGATTAGGAGTCTGAAAGGGAAATTGAAGGAACCTGTAATAAACTTAATCTTCAAATATTTGCCCAAGGCCAGGACTGCTTATCCCCGTGTTAAATAAGTGAACAAAATACAATGGAAAGTTTAAACAGGAAAAACAAGCTTAACTCAGAATCTGGTCAAGTGGTTTAAAAAGTCTTATGTTGCTAGCCAAAGACAAATACCAGCTCCACAAGACCTAACATATCCCTATTTCACATGATGTTATGTAGGACAGAGAAAGTGGCAATTGATTTTGCATGATATGGACAAAGAGCTTCAGAAACTAACACCAACACTCAGATCCTCAGTTTTTTGGAATACCTCAATTTAATTGCTCCAAAATGAATTTAGGAAAACAAGACATCTGGGGAAGAGCACTTTTCTCACAAAGAAAACAGGATTGCAAGGCTATTCTTGTTGGAGTTGAATTTCCCTTTGAGTATGAGAGTCATCTTCAGTGCTTTCGAGAACTTTCCTAAGCGCTCTCTTATCTGGAGTAACCTCTTTCCTTCTTCTCCCTCCCCTCTTCCCAGGGAATTTTCTTTGGGTACCTTCCTTAGGAGAAAAGCAAAAAGTGATAAATCTGTGAGTTAATGTGCTGAAGTAGCACATAATACTGTAAGTTGGCATGGGTGAGAGCACCAAGTTTGAGTGCATTCAAATCCTTGCTCTGTTTCTATGCAACCTGGCATGTTACATAACCCTATGAAACCTCAGCTTCCTTATCCGTAAGTGGAGTAAAAAAGAAACCACCTTGAAGGGTCATAAGGAGTCAAAAGAAAATGCCAATACAATGTCAAGCACCCTTTTAGATGTTCTGGAAACATGCCCCTTCGCCTCACCACTCCCGACCTGGGTGCAATTTACAAACAGACCATAGCAAAGTTAAAAGACTGAAGTCAATGGGATGATCCTCAAAGGTACAATTTTACTTTTTATCCCCTTTCCTCCATCTCCTGGGCATAAGAGAAAATGGGAGACAGGAAGACGTCCTCATGCATTCTGTAGTCAATAAGCACCTTCTCCCTAGGTTTGTTACAGAATCTCCATCCCGGGATGAGTTATCTGGATTGAGCCAGCCCTTTATTGACTGTGTACTTATACCATCATGAATACTTCTACAAATGAATACTCGGATGTTACTCAGAGTGTGGTCCCTGGGCTGGCTGCACTGGTCCCACCTGGGAGCTGGTCAGAAATGCAGATTCTCAGGGCCCAACCCAGACCTAGTGCAGCTGAATCCACATTGGCAATCCAAGTGCACATGATTATTTGAGAAGCACTGATCTAGACTACAACATATGGTCCTATTTTTCAAGTCCAGTGAGATCATCACGATCCACAGGAATTTTCGAATTATATGGATGTGGGTACAATTGCACGGCTTACTTCCCTCCCAACTTTCAATCTCCATCTAAAGTAACCCCAAGTTTCTGATTTAGGGAGACTTCAGAAACTAACAACAAACATTTGTAGCTAAAATAACATCATGAAAACATAAACCAAAGAAGGCATAATTAAAACTTCTCTATTTTTGTGGAAACAGTTATGAAGCCAATATGAAAAGCCATGGAAGCGCACTTAAAGAGCAGTATGGAGAAAATCAGCAGAGCAAACAGCACAAAGCACGACCTGATAGGTTCCCTGAAGGAGACTTTGAGCAAGGGATGAATTCTCAGGGAAACTATAGCAGTTTAAGACTCTGATCTCCAAATGACATGGTCCCTTCTAAAGTCCCAGAGGAAGCCCCAACAATTTCATCTTCATTAGTTCATACTATTTTTCCTACCATGCGTTCTCCAAATTTTGAAAACTTCAGGCCCCCACACCACCTGCATTTGAACCTGTTTTCCTGTAGGACATGATACTGCATAGCCACCTGCCACTAAAACGCACCATTTTGCCTTGTTTCGTCGCTGGGGTCCACTGCCGTGCAGTTAATCAGCTTCAGTCGTCCTCTTCCCAGCAGCAGTGAATTGTCTCACATTTTCCCAGCTGCTGGGTCAGAAATGACTACATTACTCAGTGCCCCCAAAACGTTTATTGTCCTGCAGGGCCTTACACAATCCCACAGGAAACCGCGTTCAACACTTAGCCAACACTTGTTGATCTGATTGAACTCAACAAAGACGGAGACAAAAGCATATTTCATACTTTCCAACTTTGATAACTGCAGCTCCTGCCTTTCCCAGGGAGCTCTCGGGTACATGTGATAACCTCGCCTTTGTTTATAGGGCTCTGTGCTGGAAAGGACAAGAAAATATCTCAGTGCAGCCTGACTTCTGACGCTGACTTCTCTCACAGGAGTTGGAGTCAGGAAACCATTAGGTAATGCCAAAGTGCATAGAAAATAAGCAGTGAAAACCTCAACTGCCCACTTGGACAAAGGGAGATCGGGGAACACGTGAGAGAGAACAGTGAATGTGGCCCAAAAGGAGCACATTTCTGTGGCTTGAGTGAGCAAGAATCCAGAAATGGAAAAGAGATTGATTCTGCTAATGTATGATGTGGGCTGGGATGTAGCTCAGTTGATAGAGTGCTGATCTTCAGTCTCTGAGGTCCCAGGTTCTATTCTCAGCACTGCAAAAATGGGAGAACGTGGCAACCCGCTCCTGAGGCAATCCCAAAACAATCAGCCATTGAAAACCCTAATACACTCATGGGCACCTAACAATAACAATGTATGATGCACCAAGGCACCAATTTATGATAAAATATGTGATTGTCACTTGATACTGTTATGACAACATTACCACATTAGGCTTTGCTGGTTCTATCATTTTCTCTGCTGTATGCTGGCTAGTCATGTATAATAAATTTAATGACATATTTTAGGCTTTGCTGTGAATATGCAAGACAATTAACCATTCTTTTGCCATGCATTCACATACTGTGTCAACTTACAACTTGTTGGGTACTTAAATTCATTTGTAAGCATCTATGGTACAATCACGGGCTGGGATTTGGCTCAGTTGGTAGAGCGCTGCGCTGCAGTCTCTGAGGTCCCGAGTTCAATTCTCAGCACTGCAAAAATGGGAGAAGGGCCTGGCGATCCACTCCCAAGGCAATCCCAAAACAATCTGCCATTGAAAACCCTATGAGGGTCACTATGAGTCGGATACCAAATCAATGGCACCTAACAACAACAACAACATGGTACAATCAAGTCTTGGCTTGGCAGAGGAGATCCTGACTCTCAAAGAGGTGTTCTTTTGCAAGGATGCAGAAAATTAGCATCATTTTTATTCTTTAATCATTCTAATCATTGCCTGATTATTCATTTATCACACAAGTCTCATAGGGAGCCTCCAGGGTGTTGACCATTCTGTTAGAGGCTGAAGACAGCAGCAAATGGAAGAGAGACAGCCCACATTTTCAGGGGGCTTATGTCTAGTGAAGAAAGAACCAAAAGTAAAGGTTTAATTACAGTAGTGGGTGAAAAATAACTTGCAGAGATATTTTTAATATTTCTGTTTTGAAACTGGAATTTGAGGAAGGGCAAAGAGTCCTTTGAAAGAATTCAAGAGTATGATCTGGACATAGTGGTACATGCCTGTAATTCCAGCAACTCAGGAGGCAGAGGCAGGAGAATTGCAGGCTCAAGGCCAGAGGCAGCCTGCATAACTTAGTGAGACCCTAACTCAAAAAGTAAAAAAGGGACTGGGATGTGGCTCAGTAGTGGAGCACTTGCCTAGCATGTGTGAGACCCTAGGTTCAATCCCCTAGTGCTGCGAAAAATAAAAAAAGTGCAATGGTGTAGATTATACCTTAATAACAAATAAAAGTCACTGATGAATTCCAAATGGGTCTCCATTCTCTAGGAATAAAACATGGAGTCATTGAGAGACAGAGAGGGAGCAAAGTAACTGTAGCATAACAACCTGGTGAAGTTAATTACTTCTACACTCTTAATTTTCCTCTCCAATATAGTGATTTTTATTTACTGCATGGCCTATATATAATAACATAGTAAAAGATTGATTTTAGAATAAAAAATAAATTTAAGGGAGGAGAAAGCAGGGAGGTAGAACTGTGGAAACACATGGGCCCAATCTTGAGTGATTGCTATGCTTTCTTGGGGCCTAAAACACTCACCAGCAGCTGGGAGGAGTGGTTTCCTCTAAGTTAAAATGTCATGGATTTATTTCTCTGCCCTATTCATTCACTTCCTCTGTTACTTCTCCTGAACCTTTCTTTGGCTCTCTATTTTCCATGTCTTTAGTTAACTCCTATCTTTTGGCAACCTGCTACTTCAATTACATGATTTAATTTACTCAAATTATAGTCTGCATTGTTACCTTCACCCAGTGAGACCCTTAGGAATTTTCTAGAAAGCTTGTTCATGCATGCCCTTAGCAAACAATAGCCAAAGGGAAACAGTGGGATCATTTGACTTTATGACATGAACAAACTCATTCCCTTGTGCTTACAGTTTGATCAAGAAAGAGCCTGGTACAATTCATTTTATGAGAGAGGGGTGGGGAATATCATTCTGGCTTGTGGCTGACCTCTATTTTTTGTTGCGTTAAAATTCATTTGACCTATGGCTTTAAACATCATCCCTATGCTTATGATTCCAAATTTCAGCCAGGACCTCTCTCCTGGATTTCAGACTCATATTCTGTTGTCAGAATATGAAATTTGGAATATCTAATAGATATATTAGATTTAACATGTCCAAAAGCCAACCTTCTGATTAATTCCTTAAACTACCTCCTCCTACAGTCTTTCCCTTCTCAGCAAATAGCAATTCTGTCTTTCCAGTTGATCAAGCCAAGGAAGGTGGACTCACCCACAGTTTTCACCCTTCCCTTACATCTCCCATTTAATCCTTCAGGAAATATGGTTAGCTCTGTCTTCTAAATGTGCCCCAAATTTGGTCCTTTTTAGGACCTCTACTGCTACCTACTGTTCTAAGTGGCTGTCATCCCTCACCTGAAATATTGCACTAGCCTCCTGACTGTTTTCACTTTTTCCACCCTTTCTACTTCAGCCTATTCCCATTGAGTAGCCAGAGTGATTCTTTCAAATGTAAATCAAGCTGGTGCCATGGTTCACACCTGTAATCCCAGTACCCAGGAGGCAGAGGCAGGAGGATCTCAAGTTCCAGGCCAATCTGCACTACATAGCAAGACTCTGTCTCAAAGAACCAAGAGCTGAGGATATAGCTCAGTGGTAGAGTGCTTCCCTAGCATACACAAGGCTCCAGGTTCTATCCTCAGCTTAGCAAATAAATAAAATAAATGAGTAAATAAATAAATAAATAGTAAATAAATTCTTATCACCTCTCCAGTCTGAATTCTCCAATGGTTCCTGCTCCCCTAGTACTGTCTCTAAGGTCCTGGGTTCAATCCCTAGCACTGCAAAGATGGGAGAAGGAACTTGCAGCCCACTGCCTGGCAACCCACTACAGAAACAATCCTGAAATAATCAGCCATCAAAAACCCTATGAATAGCAGAGAAGTACTGACAGTGCTGGGCATGACAGTGTTGGGGAGTTCTGTTGTACATAGGGTTGCTATGAGTAGGACCCGACTCCATAGCACCTAACAACAAAAACAAAGTACTGTCTTTAACATCATCTCATGATTATTTTACTTCATTTTACCACTCCTAAAATTGGCTTACTGGCTACTCTTCCAATATTCTGAGAACCATTTGCCCCAGGGCCTTTGCATTGGTTGTATCCTCTGCTTGATTACCTGTCCCAGAAATTTGCCTGGCTCATTTCTTGATTGCCAAGCTCTGCTTCAAATAGCCTCTACCCAGACCACCTGTTTAATACTACAACTTCACCCCCACCCAGCACGACGCACCCTTACTCTTCTCAGCTTTATCTTTTTTTTCCATTGTACTTGCTCCTTATAACAGAATGCATAATTTACATATTTATTACTTTTATTACCTGTCTCTCCTTGCTAAAGAGCAAGCCCACAAGGGTTCCAACAGCTTGAGCTTTTTCTATGGGTATCTCTTCATAGGGGCGTCATTCCACCACCCCTGTCACTTAGTCCTTTTGGCACTAAAATAATCTGCTTAGAAGTTGGGATCTTGGAATGTGAATCATTCAGATTTAGTGGTATAGAAGATTAACATATTTCCTCTTCTAGGTACGCTTGTTTATCAAACTTCGGGTTCAGTGGTGGAGCAAACAGACTCTTTCGTTATGAAAGGAGAGGGGTTGGTGGGGTGGAGGTATACACTCAAAGGTTTGTTGTTTCGTTTTGCTATGACCTTTCCTGATATCCAGGAAATATTTACATAAACTATTAACATTTTGTCAATTTTATTCCCAGTTTTTAGTGAGAGGTAAGGATTTGTGGGTCTAGAAGTTGGCAAACTAGCAGTACCATCTGTTTTTGTAAGTAAGATTTATTGAAATGCAGTGACTGTTTATGTATGATGTCTGCCTGTCTTCTTTCTACAGCAGCAAAGTTGAGTAGCTGTGATAGAGACTATATGGCTGCAAAGTCTCAAATATTTTCTTATCTGGCTTTCATAGAAAAAAATTCGTTAACTCATGTGTTCCAGGAATCTTGCCAGCTGTGGGAATGACCCACTAGCTTGGAATTTAGTTCAACAGCTCAATTCCACAGACAATCACTGAACTGTACTGTGTACAAGGTACCAGAGCTGGAAGCAAAGAAAGTAGACCAAGGGGATATCTTTGTGGACACCATGAACAACTTCAACAGATAGAAAAGTTAAAAGAAATCAAAGCACCTATAAACTACTATCTAGATTCTACAGCTAACACTCTATTATATTTGCTTTGTCACGCATCTATTCAGCCACCAATCCACATCGTTGTTATTTCTGTTATTGTTATTGTTATTTTGGGTACATTTGAAGCAAGTTGCAGACCTCAGTACATGTCATTCATAAATACCTCAGTAGGCATAACTAGAAGTTACTTCAAATTAGTTTTTACTTTAATTCAAATACCATGATCTCCAAAGTAGCCTTCACTGTGGCCAGAAGTCACAATTTTACAAAAGTTGAAAACTGAGAAAGGTTATCAGGGTAATTGAGGTCAGTATCAGGGGAATCATTCACCTAAATTGCTCTGCTTCCCTGGTTCATCGATGAATCAGCCTTTCAGGGCCAAGAATGTTTTTCTTGTGATGGATTCTAAGAATGTTTTGTGGCTTCAAAGAGGGGTCATCAGCTGTTCTTTCCTGGTATGCTGCCAAAAACCCATGGGAAAGATAGAGAGGAAGACAGGAATTTTACATAAGGGTTGTTCACATGTATCTTCTGGGTCAGAACTCTGGTTAATGGAACAGACCAGGTCTGTACAGAATGCTCTAACCAAGGTGGAAATGGGAGTCATGTGTCCCCATCTTTGGTGGATATATTTGGATATTTTTGACCACCTAATACATTAATGGCCTTCCTAAATCAGTGTTTACAAAATAATCAGTCCTTGTCTTGGGGCCTGCTGATTTCCTGGGTTTAGTGACTCTGAATTCCTTACATGGAATATTCCAGAAATATTTGTCATTTAATGAATAGCAGCTACACTGGCCTTGAAGGCAACTTACCAAAATCTGCAAGCAGGAATTTTTGAGTTGATAGCTTAAAGAAAAAAAATTGCAAATGACAAAATGTTTAAGATGTCCAGATACTAGTATATAAACTATATCTTTGAGAAATTCAATAAATTTCTTTATTGAAAAATTCAATAAATTATAAGGGTGAGAAAATGAAACTTTTGAATAAAAGAGCAAAAACAAGCAAAATGTGTTGACAATATGTCTTTAAAAATTATAATGATATTTGGAATCATTTAGGGAAGGCTTTGTTCATTGTCGCATCAGCATAAAGCTTTCGTTTATGTTTCCCAGGATTCCAAAGGTGACTGATATGTCCAACTGCCTGCTCCACATTTCCATCTGGATTCCACATGACAGTATTAAAAGGTCTCAAAGCTTAAGGTACAGGGTTACATTTCTCATCTCTAAAGAGGATCCTGTTAGAGCAAAATATTATATGCCCTCTATTCCATTTGTAAAAGTTCTCCTCTCTCCCATTTTTTTTTTTCTGATTTTAAGCCTTCTATCTGTTCAGAACTACTCTTCTTTTTCTCACTGAAGGGGCAGGCAAATGGAATTCTTTGATTTGCCCTAACTGCACCTTGGATTTAGCTTCTTACTGGTGACCAGCTTCTCAAAGACAAAAGGCGGGTAAGCTCTAACTCTCATTATGACTGCAGATTTGGAGGGAATTTTGAATCTCAGAGGAACCTCCTAAAAGGTGTTAAATTGAAACATCCCCAAGAACATGGCAAATCCAGCATAGAGATGGATAAAAGTGACCAGCTAAGCCATTCCCTCTGATTTTCTTTGATCATTAAGTTGTCCTTATAAATGCTATTTCTAACAGAAGAGCCTCTGGGGACACCTGTACTCCAGAGGATACTGTGGTGGCCAGTGGCACACACCATTTAATCTCCAAAGTGTAGTTTGTTGTTGTTGTTAGGTGCCATTGAGTCAGTATCCAATTCATAGCAACCCTACATACAACAGGTGAAACACTATTGTCAGTGCTTCTCTGCTGTTCATAGGGTTTTCAGTGGCGGATATTTTTGGGAGTGGGTTGCCGGGTCCTTCTCCCAAGCCTACAGTATCTGGTGTTCCCAGGTGGTCTCCCATCCAAGGACTAATCAGGTCGGACCCTGCTTAGCTTCTGAGATCTGATGGGATCGGATGCCACAGGGCTACGGCTACAGGCTAAAGTCTAGTTTAATAATTGGTTATTTTGCTTGGTAAAAAATGAAATCCCACCCTCTTTGCACTCAGTTCCCAGTCTACCTCTCCAGATGCTGCTGTGGCTTCCCTCTGAGGTCGCTGCAGACATATCCTCTTTTGGAAAGGATAAATATTTGTAAAAGTTTGTCATTAGCCTAGAGAGCCTTGAAAATCTACCTCTTTTTTCCCTATACATAAAGGTGTATTATCCAGGTACCTATTATTCTGAAACAAACCACCCAGATACTGTATAGCTTAAAACACTCGTTTTTGTTTGCTCACAATTTTGGGGATCAGGAAGTTGGAAAGGAAAAGGTTGGGTGTTCAGTTTTTAATCCATGTGATGTCCAAGATGACTTCTTTGTGTCTTCCACCTCAGTGTTGTGGGACTCTGTCTCTCTCTTGTGTCCTCTTCTGCCTCATCTTCATGTGGCCTGGGCTTCTTCCAGGATGGTGATCTCAGGTCCATCATTCTTCCTAAGAGCTGCTGGCTCCCATGAAGCAGGAAGTGGAAACTGCCAGGCCCTTTCAGACTACTCTCAGAACTGGCTCAGTGTCACTTTTACCACATTGCATTGGCCAAAGCAGCCCCAGACTTTGCCTAGACTCAAGAGGAAGAGAAGTAAGCTCTACTTTTGATGAAATGACAAGGATCTCAGCTTGGAGAATGGATTGGCCAGTGGAGAGCATAAAGGCAGGAGGAATGGGGTGGCTATTGGAGAAGGTGGCCAGTGATAGTCAGAATGAGAAGGACTGGACGTATTGAGAAATGTTAGGGATCAGAATCAACAGGCTTTTGAGATGAAAGATGGGGTAGGGTGAGGGAGCTTGCTTTTCAGGTTCAGGCAATTGGTTGAATGTTGAGGTTTTTTTGGCAGGGAATGTAGAAACATTTATACCAAATGAAAATGCCAGAGTGCTCATACTTCTGTTTTACTTGGAGAAGGTTACAGAAGTAATTATAATGGTGATAAGCAACAATGCTTTATTGTTCCATGTCACCTTTAATATTCATATATATTATCTTGTTCAGTGTTGAATCACCTAAGTTGGAGAGGGTGGGTTTGAGCCCTACTGATATATAAAGAGCCCAGGAAAGAGGCTTTGTTTCTCTACTGACTTGTTCTCTTAGAGCAGAAATCTGTGGACTATGCCTACAGCCCAAATAGATATGTAGCCCATTTACCTATTTTTTGCACATCTGACAGCTAAAAATGATTTATACATTTTTAAGTGGTTGAAATAAAAAATTTAGAAGAATATTTTGTGACAAGTGAAAATTATATGAATTTGAAATGAATCATACAAATTCAAATTTCATTATCCATAATAAAAGTTTTATTGAAATATAGTCACATCCATTTATTTAACCTTTGTCTGTGGCTGCTTTCTTGCTCCAAAGGTAAAATAGAGCAGACTCCATGGAAGACCTGTGTGGCCTGCAAAGTCAAGAATATTTACTGTCTGGTCCTTGACAGAAACAATTTGCCAGCCTTGTTTTAGAGGCACCACTTCCTTTCCTTTCTGAAAACCAGGCAATGAGCCTTCTGGTGTTTAAAGAACAGGAAATGCAGCCAGACATACCTCTCTGATCATCAGTCCTACCATGAATTGGATTGCCTCAATGGTGGCTACAACTCCTCATTCTCTAATGCCTGCTCACTGTACTCGGACAAAATCCAAGCTCTTAACCAATTATCTCCCCCCTAGAGTATGCCTTCTCTTAGGCACGGGACAAACAACCACGGATGTCCTGGCTCTTGGCTCACACCCACCCCCTATTGTAAGTGGCAAACTGCAGAGACTTATTTAAGAAACAATTGTGGGGTGCCTAGGAAGGGGCGAGCTCATTTACTTCTCATTACAGCCCTATGAGGTTGTTACTATTATTACCAACCTCACTTCACCAAGTTTCACCAGAGGCACAGAGAGGCCGAACCACCTGCCTGAGGTCGCATCAAGTGGTGCCTCCAAGTTGTGGAGGACACCTTGGAATCTGCGCAGCCAACTCCCCAGGTTGGGTGATAAATCGACTCCAGTGAAAGGCAAGATTTCCTTGGGGGCCTTTTGCCCTGATCAGAGCACCTGCACGGCCCACACAGTCCTCCTGGGGCCCAGCGCGCCCCCATGTGGCCGGGCTGCGAATCTCTTCCACGCGGTGCTGTAGGAGGGGCAGAGACCCCAGGACTGCAGAACCGGCCTGGAAGAAGCTGAGGGCGGAGCAAAAGGATCCGTGCCAGGGGTAAAGGGAATGTCATCCCATCCCAGGGCGTTCGCTACCCCGACCCCGGAGACCCAGAGACTCCCGCCTCCCCGTGGCCTCCACAGAATTGCTGAGTCACGGTGAGGGGGCGACGGCTTGCAAACCCGCCCTCTCTGCGCCCAGAGCCGGCTCCCCGCGTCCCCCATGGCCCTAGGTGCCGCCGCGTCCCCTCCTCCGAGGCCGCCGCTACCGCCTGGTGAGTGTCTGGGCTCCCCGCGATGGGGGGCTGCGTGGGGCGGGATGGTGACGATCAATTTGCACACACCTGCTTTCCTCAGAAGAGATGCTTATATAGCACTGAGATTTGGTGAAAGTGATAGATGACTTCTGTTTGTACAAAACATTGAGATCTGTGAAATACCTTATGGCTGTTCACCTGCGTATAATTTAATTGTGGGAGTCTGGAAGGACCCAGAATAGTGTAGCTGGGGGTAAAAATTCTTTCTAGTTGTTTGTGTGTGGATGATGACAGGCATGTAGTGCTCTTGAGTATTACGCTCATTTCTGTGTCCCATATTCCAGTGCCCAGTAGCTGTTTGTTGATTATCTACTGGGGAAGACATATTTTAGGATGTTGTTGTTAGGCACCTTTGAGTCGGTATCCGACTCATAGCGACCCTACATAGAAAGGTGGAAACACTATTGTCAGTGCTTCTCTGCTGTTCATAGGGTTTTCAATGGCGGATTGATTTTTGGGAGTGGGTTGCCAGGTCTTTCTCCCAAGACTACAGCACCTGGTGTTCCCAGGTGGTCTCCCATCCAAGGACTAACCAGGCCTGACCCTGCTTAGCTTCCAAGATCTGACTGGATGGGATGCCACAGGGCTAGGGGGATGCAGGCTATTTTGGGATAGGCCTTGACTAACTGGAGAGTTTTGTTGGGTAGAGCCCCTCTGAATAGCAGCTCACGTTCTTATAGCACTATCAGCACCCCTTTGAAGTTGGCACTTACTATTCTCATTTCACAGGTGGGAAGCTGAGGCACAGAGAATCTCTGGTTAAGCAGCTGATATGTGGTGCAGCTGGGATGCCAATTCAGACCGGCCCCAGAATCTGCTACTTGCTGAAGTGCTTCTCTTGGTTTCAGTAGGAATATTTGAAGGATTGATTGTATTTCACTTGAAGAAGAGATTTAGGGGCTTGGGGATACTGTCTGCAAATACTTGAAGTGGAAAAGGGGTTGATTCTGTCTGTTCTCCAATAATCCATTGGTTAGAACTTAGACCCTTCAAAAAGGAGACACTTCCGAATAATACATACAAGGTACAGGCATGGCCTGAAATATGGGAGGCATTGTCAAGGGCAGCTCATCCATGAGTTGCCTGTGCTTCAGAAGACTTCATGAGAAACGTCAAAGAGTCTTGCCTAAAAAGTTAGGCCCGCTCCTCTCTCTCTGGAGAAGCCTGTGTCCATGTCTTGGACATGCACTATTATGTTCTTTTGTTGTTATTGTTAGGTGTGGTTGAGTTGGTCTGACTCATAGTGACCCTATGTACAACAGGTGAAACACTTGTCGTGCTTCTGTGGTATTCATAGGATTTTCAATGACCAATTATTTTTTTGGGAGTGGGTTGCCAGGTCCTTCTCCAAAGCAGCACCTGGTGCTCCCAAGTGGTCTTCCATCCAAGTACTAACCAGGTATGACCCTGCTTAGCCTCCAAGATCTGACAGGATTGGATGCCACAGTGGTATGGCTGCAGGCATTCTTTTAAGAGTCACTTTTTCTCTCCAAATGCCCACACTTAAATCTAAGGCGTGTACTGTTTCTTATTCCTAATCAATAAGCTCACTAACTTTGTTTCAAAAAAAGTTCGCCCTGAACTTCAGAGATAGATGAGTCTTCGAATTCAATGGCCCTTTAAGATCCCTTTCAATGCTAATATCTTTCTTCATCATGTTCTGGTGAGAGTTGTAGACCTCCAGGTTTTTCTCTTTGTTCCCAATGTCTGCACACAAATCCCCTCTCCCATCTGTCACTCTGCTTATGGGATGGCATTGGGGTACATGGAATACTCATTAGAGATTCTTAGTAAGTGCCCAAGAGAGTGCTTACTGCTAACCCTAGTATAAAATGACTATAGGGTTACATGCCTGCAGCCATAGCCCTGTGGTATCTGATCCTGTCAGATCTCGGAAGCTAAGCAGGATTGGGCCTGGTTAGTACCCGGATGGGAGACAGCCTGGGAACACCAGGTGCTGTAAGCTTGGGAGAAGGACCTGGCAACCCCCTCCCAAAAATCAATCTGCCATTGAAAACCCTATGAACAGCAGAGAAGCACTGACAATAGTGTTTCCCCTGTTGTACAGAGGGTCGCCATGAGTCGGATACCAACTCGACGGCACCTAACAACAACAACAATAGGGTTACATAATTGTTAATAATCAGTGGGGCCCCGGGCACCTGTTAAGTAATCATACATATTCATATCATTAATGTTTTAAATCACCTAGTCCAGGCACTTAAATGGTAAGCAATTAATAAGTTACAGCTGTTACTGTATGGTGCAAGTCTAATAATAACATCCTTGGCTATTTCCTCTTTGTGGTCCCTTCCTTTACCCTCCATCCTCTACAGCTTGGCATCAGAACACTCCTTTGAGACTTCGACATGGTGTCCTCTAAGAAGGTGTCTCTGTCAATGCTCATTCAGGAGCAGTCGGAAGGGGTTGGAGCTCGCGTGCGCAGGAGCATCGGCAGACCCGAGGTATGCTGCTTGGGTGGTTGCTCCCTGCTTTCTTTTCAGAAGACATTGGTGGGATGTGGAGGGGGATTTGGGAAGAGAAGGCCAAGAGGGTCATGAGCTGTCCTGTAGGGTGCCATTGGTACAAACTCTAAGCTTCACAGTTGGGGCCCAATGGAGATCAGCCCTAGTCCCATGGGAATTCTAGAATGTGAATACAGAGGTCCTGGGAAGCAGATGCTGCTGAGCATCAGGAAGCATCTCTGCTTCTCTCTGCATACCCACATTCTACCTTGAGCTGACAGCATGCTTGCTGTCTGTCTTAGCAGGTGCATTGCCAAATATGCCCACCCTAGAACCCCTGTTGGGAGAAGGACTCAGCAACCCACTCCCAAAAATCAATCTGCCATTGAAAACCCTATGAACAGCAGAGAAGCACTGACAATAGTATTTTTCACTTGTTGTACGCGGGGTCACTATGAGTCGGATACCGACTTGACGGCACCTAACAACAACAACAACAGGAACCCCCGAACCCCTCCTCTGCCCCCTCCTGGTTTATATGCTCACAGTTTAAAGCATCAGGGAGTAACTCTTTGGCTTAGTTCCAAATTCACAGGAGACAATCTGATTAGGTCATCATGGGGCCGGGGGTTTCCACTCCTGACCAATGAGACATCCTCAGGGATTTGGAGACAACTGAGACCCAGGCCTGCAGACCTCTGCTGAGGGGCAGGTGCAGATGGGGACTCAGAAAAGGTAACTGCAGGTTAGGTAGATGTTTTTCAACATTGGAGAATCTTTTCATTTGACTCATAGGGGAAACTTTGGATTTGTGGGGGGAAAATCTTATATGCATGGAAAAGTATCCAATGGTCATAGCCCAAGAAATATAGCCCCCAGTGCTATAGAGTCCAAAATATTTTGTGAATAAGAAAAGAAATACTTTAGGGGAATGTATTGTATTTTGAAAGTAAGGCCAATCTTCTTTAACTCTACTCAGATATTTTCATACCATTTTGATGCTAGACCTAAGCTTTATACCATTTGTTACACAAAGGCTATATTCTTCACTTTTTAGTAAAAAGTATTTTTGAAAGGTGTTCTTAGGGTTTGTAAAAACTCTTGGCTTTCTTCTGTGAGTGCTGCCCTACATTGTTGATGGATTTCTTGTATTTAAAAGATTTATTATTTTTTAATTGACAGAAATTATGTGTATTTATATTGTACAACATGATGTTTTATGTATGTATACATTGTGGAATGGTTAAACTAAACTATATATGTATTACCTCACCTGTTTTTGTCAGTGGGGAGAACACTAAATATCCACATTCTTAGCAATTTTCAAGTACACAGTGTATTGTCATTAACTACAGTCACTATGTTGTATAATAGATCTTTTGGACTTATTCCTTCCGTCTGACTGAAATGTTATGTCCTTTGGGCTAGCTTCTCTCTATCCCTTCACCTCAGCCCTTTGTAGCCACTGTTCTAGTCTTTGCTTCTACTTGTTAGGATTCCACATGTGAATGAGGTCATGCAGTATTTGCATTTCGGTGCCTGGCCTATTTCACTAAGCATGATGTTGACTGGCCATTGAAGCAGGGAGTGAACTGTCAACCCCATCAGGCTTCCCCTGTTGATGCCTTTGCCATTTCTCTTTTCTCTTTCCAACATTAACTTCCCTACTTATTCTAATATACATAAATACATATATATTTCAATACTGGGGAGCTGAACCCAGGGCCTTGCACATACTACATAAGCACCTCACCCCTGAGCTGCACCCCAGCCCTTTCTTTTTAAAATTTTGAGACAGAGTCTCACTATGTTTCTCAGGCTGCCTCTAGCCTCAAACTCATGATCCTCCTCCCTCAACCTTCTGATTTTACTCGGATCACAGCTGAGTGCCATGGCGCCTGACTTCACAGTATCTTTTGAAGATCAAAAAATACCATTTGCCAAAGGAAACATACAAACATGTTTATTCTAATGACTAAATGCATAGGGACAGATGGGAGTGGTGTCATATTATTCTAGGCTCCATCATCAACAGGAGGATTGAAAAGAATTCTGAGACCCTAAAGGCACCTGTCTGTAAATCATTAGTGTATGCTGAGGATATCTGATACTTTATTTAATCCATCTGTCAGGAACACATCTGCTGAGGATATCTTTTTTTTGTCCTGTGAACCCCTTTGGTGATCTGGTGAAATCTTTCTATTCCTTTCCAAAACAATGTTTTAAATTACATACAATAGAACACATAGGATTATGAAGGAAAACTTTTATACTACAATATGGTTAAGTTTTTAAAAAATGATTTTGTTAACTAGTAATTTTACATTAAATAACAAGATTTGGTGGCAATTCTAATAATACCCTAATTTCAAAACTATGAGGAGCAGGAACAGTATTTCAGCATACCTACTCACAACTGTAACATGATATGAAAATAGCTTTGATTTCTATTGGTGACAAAGTCATGGGTACAGGTAATTTATTGTGGTTCATTGAGTACATTCAAAATGGAAGAAAATATTAAATTTCAGTTTGGAGGTAGTGTGATGGTTGTACAACAACATGTATGTACTTAATGCCACTGAGCTATATACTTAACGTGATCAAAGTGCCAACTTTTATGTATAATTTACCCAAACAAAAAACCGGGAAAAATTAGAGGTTAGTGGAAATGAAGATGTATTGTTTTCCAGTCCAAGTTTACAGTGTCCTTGAATTCTATCCATGCTCTCAGACAAGTATCCCTGTCTGAAAACCTGGATTTTAAAGGCCCCCATATTTACTCATTCAGGTCTCCTGTGTCCCAGGGATGCTTCTACCCTAAGGAAAAAATAAATGGATAGGAATGGTTGCTAATCTCATCAACTTGGTTTAATTACAATTAAAGACAGAAGGTGTGTCATTTTGTTTCCAGGTAACAAAACAATTTTCTGTCCTCATTCTTTTCATTTAACATGGTAGCACATGGACATCCCATGTTATTATAACTTCTTCATAAACATCATTTTAATAGTCATGCCGTTTTCCATTTATTAGCATACCATCCTTTTACTCATGATCCTATTTTTGATCAGTTAGGTTGCTGCCATATTTTTCAACACTCAGCAGAGAACAAAGGCATCTATCTAACATCAAGGAGGTCACTTTTCACATTTTATGCATCAAAATTTATGTCACTGAACAAATGTCATAGACTTTGGACCCCAATTCTATTTTAGCATAGGATTTCTTTTCTTTTTCTTTTTTGCAGTGGTGGGGATTGAACCAGGGTATTCTGTATGTTAGGCAAGCTCTCTGCCACTGAGCTACAGCCCCAGCTATTTTAGCACAGATTTTATAGCAGTGCTCAGTATTAGCAGGCACAAGCCATTTTCACCCACCCCTGTCATTGGAAATGTGGTGGTAGAAGAGAAATTTGCAATGCTTGTCTCACTGAGCTTTTCTGTGGTTAACAACAAAGAAGAGATGGGCTGGAGCTGGCTCATACTCTTCAATACGATGATATATGGGCCAGGCTAGTCACACTTGAGTTGGAGTGGCTGAATAGGAGGATGTTAGGGGGTGGTTCCTCTGCACTCCCAGCAGGAGGGAAACCCACTAGTCATCTGTACTTGAGCCTATGCCCAACTCCTTCAACCTGACACTGTTCAGTGGAACGTGATTTTCTTTGGTTACTCTTATTTTCCTTTTATTTAAATGAATGATTTCAAACAAAGAAAAGTAAAGAAAATACATGGTATACTGAATCTCCATGTTTCAAGCATCTGCAATGATCGACTCATGAGCAATCTTGTTTCATTTATATCCTCATCTATTTCTCCTCTCAAAGTAATTTGAAGAGAATCCCAGATATCATGCAATTTCATTTATAAATATGCAATGCTGCACAGTTCACAACAGCCAAGATATAGAATCAGCCTAGATGTCCATCAACAGATGAATGGGTAAAGAAAATATGGTATATATAAACTATGGAATTTTATTCAGCCATAGAGAACAAAGGGCTGGGATTTAGCTCAGTTGGTAGAGCACTGCACTACAGTCTCTGAGGTCCCGAGTTCAATTCCCAGCACCGCAAAAATGGGAGAAGGACCTGGCAATCCACTCCCAAGGCAATCCCAAAACAGTCAGCCATTGACAACCCTATGAGGGTCGCTATGAGTCAGAAACTGACTCGGTGGCACCTAACAACAACAATAGAGAACAAAATTATGGCATTTGCAGGAAAATGAATAGAACTGGAAATCATCATCTTAAGCAAAGTGGGCCAGAAAGACAAATACCACATATTCTCTCAAGTGTAGAAGCTAGATTGGAAAACAGAGTAAATCAAAATATATACATAGGAGACTTGAAAGTAAATGGTGGAACTGTTTGGAAGGGGAAAGGGGAAAAGCAGCAGGGGGAAGGGAGAAACAAAGGGGGAAAAGAGGGAGTGGATAAGAGCAGAGTACATGATACAATTATATGAAAAAGACGTTATAAACCTCATTTTAAGCTGTGCATGGTAGTGCACACCTGTAATCCCAGCAGCAAGGGAAACTGAGACAGAAGGATTGTAAGTTCAAGGCCAGAGGCAGCCTGTGTAATTTAGCAAGACCATCTCTCAAAATAAAAAATAAAAAAGGGTAGGGGTGCATCCCAGTGGTAGAGCATGTGCCCAGCATGCATGAGGCCCTGGCTTCAACACACAAGTACTGCCAAAAAATTAAATAAATAAATAAATAAATAAATAAAAACCCAACCAACAAATTAAAAAAAACAAAAACAAAAAACCAGTAACCTAGTAGACTAGAGATAGAAGGGAAGCTCCTTAACTTTATACTACAATATGGTTAATATTGGTTAATGGTTAATGGTTAATATATGGTTAATATTGGTTAATGGTTAATATATGGTTAATATCGGTTAATGGTTAATGGTTAATATATGGTTAATATCGGTTAATGGTTAATGGTTAATATATGGTTAATATCGGTTAATGGTTAATGGTTAATATATGGTTAATATCGGTTAATGGTTATTGGTTAATGGTTAATATATGGTTAATATCGGTTAATGGTTATTGGTTGATGGTTAATATATGGTTAATATACTACGATAGCCTATAGCCATATCCCTGTGACATCTGATCCCATGAGATCTCGGAAGCTAAGCAGGGTTGGGCCTGGTTAGTACCTGGATGGGAGACCACCTGGGAACACCAGAAGCTGTAGGCTTGGGAGAAGGACCTGGTAACCCCCTCCCAAAAATCAATCTGCCATTGAAAACCTATGCACAGCAGAGAAGCACTGACAATAGTGTTCCCCTGTTGTACAGAGGGTCGCTACGAGTCGGATACCGACCTGATGGCGCCTAACAACAACAACAACAATACTATGATATGAAGGTAATCTACAAAAAAATAATGACCTGCATTAAGCAACCTGCCTACTAGGAAAACTTTAAAAAGCAAGTTATATAAAATCAAGGACAAGGATACCTACCACCATCATTTCTACTCAACACTGGTATAGAGGTGCTAGCTTGCAAAAAGACAAGAAAAAAAAAGCAATAGAAATTAGGGCTGGAGATGTAGTTTAGTAGTAGAGCACTTGCCTAGTGTGCACAAGCCCAGCACTAAGAATAAATAAATAAATAAATAAATAAATAAATAAATGTTATAAGGATTGAAAATGAAAAAACAAAACCCTAGTTATTTGCTTTTCCGTGTTGGTTGGAATGTCACTTCCAAATATTGGCTCCCTCCTTGCAATAGGATTATGTACTCCCATCCATTTTTAGGTGCATTACCCATGAGTCCCATGAGAAGGATTTAAATGCCCTCTTCCCAAACTTTGGGCTTGACTGTCCGTGTTCTTGATAGTGGTCACTGTTTCAGCTTGAGTCCTAGAATGAGAAGACATGTACAGGCCAGCTGAGCCAGGCAAAACCCAGAAAAATTATAGTTTGTCACAGCTTTGATGTAATGCAAGCAAAAAATACTTTTGTTAATTGGGGAAAAGCTTATTGTTAAACATACTGGTGATATAAGCATCTTACAAAGGAAATCTGAAAGAAGTTACACATGAATTACTAAAATTAGTAAGTGCTTAGCAGTGTTCAGAATTACTTCTAAGGAAGAGAAATACCACGTTTTGCTCTCAAAAGCATATATGCACACACACACAAACAAGACATGCAAACAGAAAGGAGCACCATTGGTGGGTAGGAAGAGGATCAGAGGAGGGCAAGGGTGTCATAAGAGGGAAATGGGGGAGGTGACCATGAGCAATGTACAAAAGATATGCATATACAGAAATGTCATAATGAAGCCCACTAAGTTGTACACTAACTAAAAAATTAGTTGGGCTGGGATTTAGCTCAGTTGGTAGAGCGCTACGCTGCAGTCTCTGAGGTCCCAAGTTCAATTCTCAGCACCGCAAAAATGGGAGACGGACCTAGCAATCCACTCCCAAGGCAATCCCGAAACAGTCTGCCATTGAAAACCCTGTGAGGGTCGCTATGAGTCGGATACTGACTCGACGGCACCTAACAACAACAACAATAGTTGTGTAGTGCCAAATACCTAGTTAAATGTGCAAGAAATTATTTGGGAGAAGGGCCTGGCAATCCACTCCCAAGGCAATCCCAAAACAGTCAGCCATTGGAAACCCTATGAGGGTTGCTATGAGTCGGGTACCAACTCGATGGCACCTAACAACACAACAACAACAACTAAAAAATTACTAATAAAAAGCCACCCCACCAAAATCACCTTCTATTCACATTTCTAATTCTCAGAAGTAAACTATTAAAAATATGATTTTAGAATTCTGTTTACAATATCATTAAAATATGTTACCTAAGAAGTTTTAAATATATATGAAACCTTTATGGAGAAAATTAAAAATCCTTATTGAAGGACCTTCGAAAGATCCAAATAAATGGAGAAAACCATGTTTGTAAATAGGAAAACTCAATATTATATGTGTTAATTCTTTCCAAATTGATTCATAGGTTCAAAGCAGTTGCAATAAAAAGTCTAATATCTTTATTTTTAGTATTTGATAACATTTTCTGAAATTTATTTAAAATAACAAATGGCCAAGAATAAGCAAGACCAGGGTCCCCAACCCTGTTAGGGAACTGTTAGGAACCAGGCTACATGGCAGGAGGTGGGCAGTGAGCTAGTGAAGCTTCATCTGTATTTACCCAATAAATTAATAAATCTAATATAGTTGAATCATCTACTCCCCCTGGTCCATGGAAAAATTGTATTCCACAAAACCAGTCGCTGGTGCTAAAAAGGTTGGGAACCACTGAGGAAGACAATCATGAAGATATAATGATGAAAATATATCTGTTTCTACTCATTTGAGCATGAGATGTATTTTCAGTGTCCTTGCAGCCTTTGGACAATATAATGTACATTGAATATTAATATTTCTGTTTATACAAGTAACATCTATACAGATATCTCAAACCCAGCATGACCAAAAATGATGTCCTCATGTCTGTTTCCAGGCTGCTGCTTCTGGTATAGTCCTTGGGCTGCTGAATGGCTCTACTCTCTTCACAGGCACCATAACTAGAAATTTGAGAGTTATCTAATGCTCTTCCTATTTGCTTCATATATATCTACCTCATCACTCAATCACTCTCCATAGCAATTGCCATTGCCTTAGTTCTGGCCTTCATTCTTGCTCAGACTATTGAATTGACCTTCTAAGTATTTTTCATTTCCTGTCTTCCTCTCCCTAACCATCTTCCATAGAGTGATCTCTTTAAATCTGATTATCTCAACCCATGATTAAAACTTAGCACCTTTAGGATAAGATCCAAAATCTTTTGAGATTTGGTCTTGAGCTGGACATGGTGTCACATACTTGTAATCCTGGCACTCAAGTGGTAGAGGCAGGAAGATCACAAGTTTGAGGCCAGCTTGGGTTGAAAAGCAAGTTCCCTATCTCAAAAGAAACAAAAAAGATTTGGCCTCTATCCTCTGCTATTCCTCATCATAGTTCTATGTGAATCTTTTGCCCTAATAGAGTTTTTTCCCTTGCACTTCTTTAAGCATGTCAAGCATTTTGTCTACTCTCTGGAATATCCTTCCTGCTCCTTCTCGCCTTTCTAACTAACTCATACACATACTTAAAAGGCCCAACTCACGTGCCACCTCTCTGGTAGCACCTTCCTTGATCCTACCCTATTCTCATATGTATGAAGTTGTCTTCCTCCCAAGCATTTATGACCACAATCCAATAATTAATTTTCTAGTCTGTTCCCCCATGGTATTATAAATCTGCTTAGAGTACAGACTGATCTTGTTTATGCTTGACTATATCTTAGATGATCATGAAATGTCCATTATTTGCTCTTCTTTTAAAATATCAGCTCTGTAACATAATCCATGAATCCCTGCGTGTATGTGTACATTCTTCCTCAGAGCAATTTTCATGCAAAAGGTTGCTCACTGGGTACATGTTTTGCTAGATGTATTTGTGAATATAGACCCTAGTTGTGTGGTTTAAAATACATGTCTCATGTGCTGAATTTTATCATTTCAGTTAAAAAATCTGGATCCGTTTTTGCTGTTTGATGAATTTAAAGGTGGTAGACCAGGTGGATTTCCTGATCATCCACATCGAGGTTTTGAAACAGTAAGTATAATAATTTGGCTACCGAAGTGTGTATCTTAAAACTTACTTCCTATTTCTAATAGAATATTCAAATTTAGAAGCTATGAATAATAGGTGAAAATTAATCAGTTTCTGACTATAGACTGTCTACTATAGAATTGTACTATTATAGAATTACAATACCTATTTTACATGAAATATACTGAAATTTTAAATATTTAGCATTTTTTTATTCTTTGAATTTGTGCCACTGGAGACATTCCTATTTGAACAGTTAATAAAGAACAAAAATTGGCTTCTTAAAATATTTTATAAGTAAAATAATTTATTGGAGGTAGAAAAACGGTTTAACATGTGCTTGAATAATTTTATATAGAAAATCTGTTTCTGTGCAAGAAGATTCAGAAATGCTTAACCTCATGTAATATAATGTTATAAACCCCAATAGACAATCCAAAAGCTTGTTGTTGTTGTTGTTAGGTGCCATGAGTCGGTATCCGACTCATAGTGACCCTCACAGGGTTTTCAATGGCTGTTTCAGGATTGCCTTGGGAGTGGATTGCCAGGCCCTTCTCCCATTTTTGCGGTGCTGGGAATTGAACCCGGGACCTCAGAGACTGCAGTGCAGCACTCTACCAACTGAGCTAAATCCCAGACCCACTAAGTTCTAAGAAATTATAAAATCAATGGGCCAAAATAAAGCATGGCCTAAAAAATTCAGATTTTAAGGACATACTCATACACTTACAAGTTTAATTGCAAATTTGGACATTCTCTTGGACACTAATGTTTACTTTTAGTTAGATATGGGAATAAAAATGTGTAATATAATATTATGGCTATTGCACCAATTCCCATTGTCCACACATACATATATTCTGGACAGTTACTTCCTGTTACAAAGTTTAGCCATTTCTCCCTGAGAGGAACCTGTATTCTTAACAAGCAGACCAGGGCTTGTTAAGGGCTTAGTGTGTTGGTGAAGCCAATTAGTGAATGAGTAAATATTTACTGAAGCCTTGCAACATGCAGGTGTTGGTGTAGGGTGATCTTTTGTGTGTTGGAGGATGTGCTGTGTATTGATAGAAGGCAGAGGGAGCGAGGCTAAAGAAGACTGAGGCATAATCCCTGCTTACCTCCATATATGTTCTAGTTAAGGAGGTGAAAGATGGGACAGGGAAAGAGCCAACTGCTGCAGGATCAGGGGAGCTAGACCCATTTTTCCTTTTTCATTTAACCATCTGCCTTCCAGTTTTCTTCCCTGCTAACATGTTGGGGGCACTATGTCTTACTTTATAGCAATTAGGGGAGCCATGCTTTTTACCTTCCCTACACCTGTGCTGGATTCTGACTTTTTTCCCAGAACATACCTCTCCATAGCTCCTGTTGCCATCTCACTAACCCTTTAAGTTTTTCTCTAATAGCAGTATCTCCATCAGGTTTTCCCAGGGGGATGTGCTTTCTCTTTCATTTGGTCCCTAAAGCATTCTACATTTTTACCTTTCTCAAACACATCATACCTCCATGGTGGCCTTGATCATCTGCCTTGCACTAGACTTGGGAATTGGCTCAGCTTTCCCTTACCATACCCAAGAAGACTATATATTGCTTTAGCTGAGGTCATCCCACACTTCTCTATGTTCTCCATGTGGAGATACTTAGAAACTACTGACTGAATTTAATTAGATAATAGAACGAGATGGTTCTTATTGAAGACAGTGACTATATTAAATAAATAAGTGATAAAACATACTGCATTCATTTCCATTATGGAAAGCGCCTTCTAGGGGGGCTGTTTTATAAAGTGTAAGATACCCAACTTTAGACAACTCTGCAAAGTTCAGCAATTGAATGTTGATGTTTTGCCCTTGCCTCTTTATTAGGAATTTTCCTTAAAACTGTAGCTGTAATTACAGTTGATCCTTATTATTTGTAGTCTGGGATTTAGCTCAGTTGGTAGAGTGCCACTCTGCAGTCTCTGAGGTCCTGAGCTCGATTCCCAGAACTGCAAAAATGGGAGAAGGATGTGTCAATCCACTCCTGAGGCAATCCCGAAACAATCAGCCATTGAAAACCCTGTGAGGGTCGCTATGAGTCGGATATGACTCGATGGCACCTAACAACAACCTCGTTATTTGTGGATTCTGAATTCTTGAATTCAACTACTTAGAAAATTTCTTGGTACTCCTCAAATCAATACTTGGAGCTTTCATGGCAATTCACGGACATATGCAGATGGTAAAAGAGTCACCCAATGTGTGTCCTGGCTTACACTGGACAAGGCTTTTTTTTCAGTCCTCATAGTGAAAGCAAATGTCCTTTTCACACTCTTAGTGCCTGGTGTTTTACATTTTTGTGCTTTTTATTGGTAATTTCACTGTTGAAAACGGCTTCCAGGCATTCTATAGTAGTGCTGTCTAATATTCCTTACCACAAGGTGGCCATTAATGTGCCTTTTGTCACAGAGAAAATATGTATGTTAGGTAAACTTCCTTCACGTATATGTTACAACACTCTTGGTTGAGAGTTCAATGTTAATTAACCAACAATATATATTACATAAAACAACAATAACAAGGTGTCTTTAAACAGAAAGACATATAAAATAGAATAATATATTGATTGTTGTTATTTGGTACCATCGAGTCAGGTCTGACTCACAGCAACCTTGTGTACAACAGAATGAGAAACACTCCCCATACTGGGCCATGCCCGAAACTATGTCAGTGCCTCTCTGCTATTCATAGGGTTTTCAATGGCTGATTATTTCCGAGTTGCTATGGGAGTGGGCTGCCAGGTCCTCCCAATTTTGTGGTGCTAGGGATTGAACCTAGGGCCTCAGAGAGTGCAGAGCAGCACTCTACCAACTGAGCTAAACCCCAGCTTCATATATTGATAGGTTGACAAGAATACCATGACCAAAGGCTCCAAGGAAACTGATTCTGTATTTCCCCTAGGAGCAATGTTTCAGTGGTTGCTAATTCAGTGATCCTGGTAACCTTATTGAACATAACTAGCCCAAATCATGAGAAATGACTGTATCAGTTTTTCTCAGGGATATAGGTAAGCCAGGGTCTCAACTTATGTGAACCTTAAAAGTCTGCAAGTTAAAGCCAATTCCACTTATAGGCTCTTATCACCTTAGCTCTAGAGCATTATCTAAATTATACAGGCTCATAACATTTTAAAATGCTGACTAGTATAAAGAATACATTTAGGATCACCTGTTGTTAACTTACCATCCTGAAATAGCTATTACTATTGTTGATGTGGCCTGGGGGTTTAGCTCAGTAGTAGAGTGCTGCTCCGCACTCTCTGAGGACCTGGGTTTGATCCCCAGCACCGCAAAAGTGAGAGAAGGATGTGGCAATCCACTCCCAAAACAATCCATAAATAATCAGCCAGCCATTGAAAACCCTAAGAGGGTCGCTATGAGTCAGACCCAACTCAACAGCACCTAACAAGTCAGACCCAAAAGCACCTAACAACAACATTGTTGGATGTATTTTCTTCCAGTACTTTTATCTGGTGTCATGCTATATACTGATATGTGTTGCATGTTTTTTTTAACCTAACATTATGTAGCATTTTTCCAATGTTCTTCGAAAAGCTAATGTTTAATGACCTCATTATGCATCTGCCGTGATAATTATAAGAATTGCTATAACTACAGTGATGTGTGAAAGTACCTGTTTTCTCTCAACATCACCAACAAAGTGCATTTACTTGACTTTTAAAATCTTTGTCATTTTGACAAATGAATAATTATGCCTCATCATAGAGTATTTTTTGGTATGGTAAGGTTGAAACCAGAGCCTGATACATGCTAGGCAAGTGCTCTACCACTGGCCTGCACTCCCAGCCCAAGTTTTATTTTTTATCTTGAGACACGGTCTTGCTAAGTTGTGCAGGCTGTCTCTGGCCTCAAACTTGAGATCCTGCTGCCTCTGCCTCCCAACCAGCCCTCATCATAGTTTTAATTTACATTTCTCTAATCTGAGCAAAGTTGATTTTCTTCTCATTATAGATATTTATATCTTCGGCCTCTTTGTTTTGTTTTTTTTGTTCTACTGTGTCATCAATAGTCCATAAGTACCTCTTTTCAATCTAAACTAAATTTTGGCAAGGCCTGCCAAAGTTTATTCTTGTTGACATTATTCTTATTGTCTTATAGAAGTTCTTTATATATTAAAGAAATCAGATCCTTTTCTGTAGTAGGAGTTGCAGTAGTTTTAAGAAAGATTAGGCTTGTTTTGTATGCCTCCAAAGGTAAACCTTTGGATACAAAGTATAGATACAAACTGATGGAAGAACTTTCTGGCAGTTAGTTAAGCAAAGATAGAATAGGCTTCCTGGATCAAGGTGATTTTCTTATACCTGGAGTAGCATAAGCATACAGTGAATGTTCACATAATGAGTGTGTATCAGGATCAGTGATCCTCAAAACAGTGCTGTGTTGGAGCTCATGGTTTTTTTATTATTATTTTTTGTGGTACTTGGGGTTGAACTCAAGGCCTTGCACATGTATTGCAAGTGCTGTACCACTGGGCTGCACCCTTAGCCCCTTTAATTTTTTTTTTTTAATTTTGAGACAAGTTCTTGTGAAGTTACATAGGCTGCCTCTGGCCTCGAACTTGTGGTCCTCCCGCCGTAGCCTCCCAAGTCACTGGG
This sequence comes from Pedetes capensis, assembly GCA_007922755.1. Taxonomy (NCBI): domain Eukaryota; kingdom Metazoa; phylum Chordata; class Mammalia; order Rodentia; family Pedetidae; genus Pedetes; species Pedetes capensis. The sequence goes on along the minus strand of VMDO01005698.1, from coordinate 57,691 downwards.
ATTATGGATGTATACCACCAAGCCTGGCCTCATGCTCATTTTTCAAATAAAAATGAAATTATGCTATACTAAAACAACCCATGGCAGCTATAGCCCTGTGGTATCCAATCCCGTCAGATCTCGGAAGCTAAGCAGGGTCGGGCCTGGTTAGTACCTGGATGGGAGACCGCCTGGGAACACCAGAAGCTGTAGGCTGGGAGAAGGACCTGGCAACCCCCTCCCAAAAATCAATCTGCCATTGAAAACCCTATGAACAGCAGAGGAGCACTGACAATAGTGTTTCCCCTGTTGTACAGAGGGTCGCTATGAGTCGGATACCGACTAGGCGGCACCTAACAACAACAACAACAACAAAACAACCCATGAGTGGGGCTGAGTTTTAACTCAGTTGGTAGAGCACTGCTCTGCAGTCTCTGAGGACCCAGGTTCAATCCACAGCACCACAAAAATGGGAGAAGGACACGGCAGTCCACTCCCAAAGCAATCCTGAAACAATTAGCCAGTGAGAACCTTATGAGGGCCACTATCAGTCGGATCTGACTCAACAGCACCTAACAACAACCCATGAATATAAAATGTAGCTAATATACATATACTTTGAATGCATGCTCAGCTTCTTAAAACTTAGAGTGCTATATGATCAAAGACATGTAGATAATAATATTCCATAAAATTCTTATTATCTCCTGTGTGATCCATGAACCAGCAATGGTATCACCTGGAAACTTCAGACTCCACCTCAGAGCTACTGAATCAGAATCTGCATTTCAAAGATATCATTGAGTCATTAACATGTACTTTAAAATTTGAGAAATTCTGGTAGATGACTTTCTAAACCAGAGATAGTATCTTTCAGAAAAGCTGCACTCGTCATTGTGGTTGGTGGCCAGCAGCATTTGCTTGCAGCACCTAAACAATATTCTAGACAGAAAGGGAAAGGTGACTCACACCTGTAAGTTATGACCAAATTCAAAGCACCCATCTCCCACACAGCCTGTTTCTTCTAGCATTCTGTGCACTGATTGCAAAAGCAAACCATATCATGAAGGCTGAAACAAAAGCTTGATTCAATTTAACACTCATTTTTGGAAAGAAAGAAAATATTCTAGGAATACTAGGAACTGAGACTTTCTCAATATTGTAAAGACTGTTGTTCAATGAGCATCTTATGGCATATTTAACACTGAGATGTCAGCCATATTGCTATTAATATGAGGAAGAAGACAAGACTGTCTTTTTTGCCATTCTCAAACACATTATACCTCCATGGTGGCCTTGATCATTTGCCTTGCACTAGACTTGGGAATTGCCTCAGCTTTCCCTTACCATACCCAAGAAGACTATAAATTGCTTTAGCTGAGGTCATCCCACACTTCTTTATGTTCTCCATGTGGAGATACTTAGAAATTACTGACCGAATTTAATTAGATAATAGAATGAGATGGTTCTTATTGAAGACAGTGACTATATTAAATAAACAAGTGATATTTTAATATGGTTCAATTTAATATTTTCACAATTTAATATGGTTCTGGAAGCATTGACACTATTAATAAATAATAATTATAGCTCTTGCAAAGGATGAAGAAAATTGTTTATTTGTAGGTAATGTGGTAATAAAAGAAAACCTTGCAGTGGCAGAATCTGGTTTTGGTTGGTGGTTGGAGGAGGAAGAGCACTTTGAACTTGTCTTAAAGTTGTGGTTATAGTGAAGCCCCTGGATTTTAGCATGTATGTTGATTTGGCATGACTTGTGGGCAAAGTTAACAGATTATATAGGAAGGAAGCTAAAGCTTCCCTCACTTCTTCTTTTTTTAATGTTTAAAAGCAGTGTGGAGAGAAGATAATTTGCCTTCTCAATTACTTTTTTCCACCTTTTATTAGTAAATGATGATGGGGTACAGAGTAATATAGCATCAGCTTTTTCCATTATGCATCCTTTACATCACGTTGGACTACATTTTCATCAACCCACAAGGTTTATGGAGCCTTATGGCTAATATGTAGTAAAACTCAAATGCATATTTAGCTTACATTCCCCTATTTTTCCAATGTACTCATGAAATTGTGTTGTTTCATTGGGATTATCCTCTCTCCCTTCATCCCTCCACGTTGATGCTCCTCCCTACCCCATCTTTTCCAATCTTCACCTCCCTCTGCTGTATCCCTTCCTCCCTCCTTTCCACACCTTAAATTGTCCCTTCTGTACTAGGTTTAATTGTGCATTTTTTTATATTTCAATTTATGTATAGGATTTTTTCCTTTCAGTTTGATTCAACACCCACATATGAGTGAGAACATATGGTATTTCCTTTTTTGGGCTTGTGTTCATTAGTTTAAGATGATGTTCTCCAATTCCATCCATTTTGCTGCAAATGACATTATTTCAGTTTTTATTTGCTGAGTAGTGTTCCATTGTGTATATGTACCATAATTTTTTTTTATCCATTCTTCTGTTAATGGGCACCTTGGTTGATTCCATATCCTTGGTATAGTGAAAAGTACTGCATTGAATATGGTGATGCAGGTGTCTCTGTGGTATGATGATTCATCTCCCTTTGGATATATTCCAAGTAGTGGTATGTTGTTGTTGTTGTTAGGTGCCGTCGAGTTGGTATCCGACTCATAGCGACCTCATAGGGTTTTCAATGGCTGTTTTGGGATTGCCTTGGGAGTGGATTGCCAGGCCCTTCTCCCATTTTTGCAGTGCTGGGAATTGAACTTGGGACCTCAGAGACTGCAGCACAGCACTCTACCAACTGAGCTAAATCCCAGCCCAAGTAGTGGTATAGCTGGATTATATGGAAGTGCTATTTTTAGTTTTCTGAGGCATCTTCATATTGATTTCCAAAGTGGTTGAACTAATTTACAGTCCCACCAATAGTGTGAGAGGGTTCCTTTTTCTCTACAACTTCACCAGCATTTGTTCTTATTTGTTTTGTTGATCTTGGGCATTCTTACGGCAGTTAGCCACCCTCACTTCTAAGATGCCCCTTGGCACCACCATACTAGGAATGTCAGCCAAAACCTCTGAGTGAGTGGCTGGATATAAAATAAGTATGAATAAAGCAACCACTTTTCTACATGAAAGCAATAAATGGATGTAATAGGGGAAATTATCCCATTCATAATAGCAGTAAGAGCCCCATATAACTTCAGAGAAAGAAGTTTCTCCCCCTTAGTTCAATAATCCTACATCTATGAATCTCATAATTCCCTGGAAAATAACCCAAAGTAAGAACAAAGCCTTATTATACAAATGTTTATCCCAGTTCAATTTTTTTTAAAAGGAATGAAGTTTTCATAGTAATAGAGGAATGATTATACTGGTATATCTGGAAGTTATAGGCTGGGGTTTAGCTCACTTGGTCAAGCGCTGCTCTGCACTTTCTGAGGCCCTGAGTTCGATCCCCAGCACCACAAAAATGGGAGAAGGGGATGGCAATCCACTCCCAAAACAATCCTAAAAACAATCAGCCATTGAAAACTCTATGAATAGCAGAGAAGTACTGACATAGTGCCAGGCATAGCACAGTGTCAGGGGGTGTTTCATTCTGTTGTACATAGGGTCACTATGTATGCCACATAACAATACCAACAATCTGGAAAATATATATAAGGAAATTATTTATGTGGAACATGGAATATTATACAGCATTATTTATAAAGATAAATGTTGTAAACAATTTAAATATCTATTAATCATGTTGTTGTGGTTGTTAGGTACCCTTGAGTCAGATCTGACTCATAGCAACCCTAAGTACAGTAGGACAAAACACTGTCTGACACTGTGCTATGCACACTGTCTTTTTATGTTTGAGTACACTGTGGTAGCCACTGTATTTCTTCTCATTTTGGGTCATGTCACATCAGCAAAGGAGGTCCCAGGGGCTTTACTCCATTCCTGTCATTAAGGTTGACTCTATTTTGAGGAGGCAACTCTTCCCCAGTCCTTTCTTGAATGCCTTCCAGCCTGGGGAGCTCATTTTCCAGCACTATATTTGACAGTGCTTCTTTGCTATTCATAGGGTTTTCAATAGCTAATTGTTCTGGGAGTGGGCTGCCAGGTCCTTCTCCATAGCCTATTAATCACAAAGTGTTTAAATTAGTTTTTTAACCTCAGCAGCTATTGACATTTTGGATGGATAATTATTTGTTGTGGAGGGGGGGCTGTTGGGCATATTGTAGGTTGTTTAACAGTGTCCATGGCCTCCACCCACTAGATGCCAATAGCCTCTACCCCTCGTTGTCACAATAAAAATGTTTCTAAACATTGTCACCTGTCTGCTGTGTTAGTGGGTGGAGGGGAGCAAAATCACCTTGATTGAGAACCAGTGGTTACCTGTAGTTACCATATATAAGGGCTCTTCCTGCATAGCCCCTAAGAAGAATGACACAGCATGGTATGTCCTAGTATACAACAAACTCATGATATTTGGAAAGTGACAAAAGCAACATACAGAATTGGTATGGGATAGTGTAAGATTTTTATAAAAAGCAAAAAGTGTACATATATTTTATAATGGTTTATTATCAGTGTTATTGTCAGGAAGGTGGGCATTTTAATGAGTGGTTACTTATATAGACTAAATTGATGCAAAGAAAATAAGGTTACAAAATATATGTTGCAGTATCGAAAGAAACTGTTGCTTAGAGAGAAAATAAACTCATCATAACAGATACTCCAGGTTTGTGAGTATACCTAGATTACCTCTGAAAGGATACTTAAGAAACTGGCAATGTTACTTCTGGGGAGGGTTACTGAGTGACAAGGAGAGGGATAAGCCAGATTGTTAGTGTTCAGTCTTGTTGAGGTCTCCTTCCTGGGTCTACTCTCTCCAGATAAAATGGAGCTGGTTTGTGATCCATTCCAGTCAACCAGATAAGCTACTGATGTGTGCCAATGTGTAACGGGGAGCATGACCCAGGGGCAGCTTCCTCTAGGAAACATGTGCACCATTAGAGGGTCCTACCAAGTTTAAAATAGTACCTCACATTAACAGCATAACTTTATCCTCCTCAACATGTCCTGTAGTCAAAAGGAAATTAAATTATGTGTGCATGTATATATTGTGTGTGTGCATGTGTGCATGCATGCCTGAGCATAGAGGTGGAGGTAGAGGATTTTTAGTTTGCATGAAAATCGGAAAATGATTAAGGATGAATGAGAGAGATCCAGATGAAGAAATTTCACATTCTGAGGGAGAAGTTATCACTTCTAGCAGAGGGTCTGGGAGGATTCAGCAGAACTTAGCCATTTAGCAAGACCATAAGGAATCAGTGAGATCTGACTCTCTGGATAGTGGAGTTTAAAGTGGAGGGCGTGGTGTAGGGATGTAGTAGAAACAGTGAGTAGTCTAGTTGGGCTTAAAAACTGGATGTGTACAGGTAGGGTGAGGGCTGGGGAACTCAATGGAATCTAAAGCTATAGGTTTGAGCCATTATTGAGGAAGGCCTTCAAGGCCAACCTTGATCTCTAGCTGTGAATGAATGGTGAGTGCTTTACATCTTGAAATGCCTAAGTTGACACAATTGTGTTAATGAAGAACCATTTTTAGTGTAAAAGATCAGTTTTTTTAGAGTACTGTCCAAGTCAGTACTTCTCAATGTTGTTCAGTGCCGTCGAGTCAATATCCGACTCATAGTGACCCTCAAAGGGTTTTCAATGGCTGACTGTTTCGGGATTGCCTTGGGAGTGGATTGCCAGGTCCTGCTCCCATTTGTGTGGTGCTGGGAATTGAACTTGGGACCTCAGAGACTGCAGCGCAGCACTCTACCAACTGAGCCAAATCCCAGCCCACTTCTCAATGAGTGGGGGTAATTTTGCCCACCCAAGTCCTTTGGCAATTTCCATAGTCATTTCTCCCTCATGTGTTTGTCAGCTTGTCATGCTGTGGGGGCTTGCATGTTGTGATGCTGAAAGCTATGTCACCAGTATTTCAGATACCAGCAGGGTTACCCAAGGTGGACAGGTTTCAGCTGAGCTTCCAGACTAAGACAGACTATGGAGAAGGATCTGGCAGCCCACTCCCAGAACAATTAGCTATTGAAAACCCTATGAATAGCAGAGAAGCACTGTAAAATATAGTGCTGGAAAATGAGCTCCTCAGGCTGGAAGGCATTTAAGAAAGGACTGGGGAAGAGTTGCCTCCTCAAAATAGAGTCAACCTTAATGACAGGAATGGAGTAAAGCCCCTGCTACCTCCTTTTACTCATGTGGCACAACTAAAAATGAGAAAAAACACAGTGTCTGCAACACTGGGCTCAAAGGTAAAAAGATCATGTGCATAGCACAGTGTCAGGTACTGTTTTGTCCTGCTGTACTTAGAGTTGCTGTGAGTTAGACCTGACTGGAGGGTACCTAGCAATAGTCATTTCAGGTTGTCACAGCTGGGAGTGCTACTGCCATCTAGTGGGTAGCATCCAGGGATGCAGCTAAACTTTCTACAGTGCAGAGGACAGCTCCCACAACATAGAATTCCATCTGTGTCAACAAGCGTAGGTCACCTGGGGGAAAGTAGCAGTTTAACTGAAATATTCTTTGAAAGTAGGCCTGATAAATTCTCAACGAATTTTCCCATCCACACCACCCATACTGTATTACAATTACAAACAACCCACTCATTGTTAGGGGCTACATTCCCTGAGTTCTTAGGTAGAAAAATCTGGAGAGGGGGAGATGTAATAAAGACTATATACCATCACTAAAACATTATTGCAGGTCACCCAACACAAAATAATGCTTTTCACCTGAGACTATAAATAAGTCCAAAATAAATTAATGCAGATCATTACAAGATAAAAAGCTCTGTGCAGATATTCAATACTATTAGCAAAGCTGCTTCAGTGTTATCCAATCAATAGATTCGTAAAATGCAAGGCTTTTATAATGGCTGAACAGTAGTATTTCATTGGGTGCGTGTACATACACATCATATATCACATTTTCTTTACCCATTCACCTGTTGAGGGACACTTGGGTTGATTCCGTATCTTGGCTATTGTGAATAGTGCAATGGACATGAAAGTGTAGGTATCTCTTCAACATACTAGTTTTATTTTCCTAATATCCTGATTTGATCACCATACAATATATACATGTATTAAACATCCCACTATACTCCATTGTTGTTCTTATTATTAGGTGCTGTCGAGTCGTGTCTGTCTCCTAGCGACCTATGTAAACAGAATGAAACACTTCCTGACACTGTGCCATGCCCAGCACTTTGTCAGTGCTTCTCTACTGTTCATAGGGTTCTCAATGGCTGATTTCTTCGGGAGTGGGCTGCTGGTCCTTCTCCCATTTTTGCAGTGCTAGGGATGGGAGCCTCAGAGCACACAGAGAAGCACTCTACCAACTGAACTAAAACCCAGCCCACACTATACTGCATAGATACATATAATTACAAAGTATCAATTAAAAATAAAACTAAAAGAAAAGCCTGAGAATATTCAGTTGAACCTGAAGCACATTTGCCATGCTATAAAATTGACTACTGTTCACGAGAAGTTTCATATATTTATACATTACTAAGTCTCACATTGGCTTTGAAAAGTAGGAATTGCTATTTTCCCATTTAACAGATGAGGAAAGTAAGGCTCAGAGAAGTGGTGATTTTTCAAGTTCACATAGCCCATACAGAGTAGGATTCGGCAGGCCCATCCAATCCCAGGCCCACACATTTCTATTCTCCCACATTACCACTCTCTCCAGAACAAAGTTTTCTTTCTTAATATGTGATATTTTCTCAGTATATTCACATGTTCAGTTGAGTAAAAGATTCTCATTACAGTCAGAAATGAGATTGCATAAGTGACATAGATCCCAGAACTGTGAATTTCCCATATTCCTGTTGCCCACTTCTGTAGGACTTGATGCTTTCTAGAGTCAGGGACCTGAATTTTCCTACCTATAAGTACCAAGTAATGCTCTCACTTCTCCTCTGAACTTCTGGTATAATGAGGAAATGGATCAGGTTGGCAATACCTGGATATTTAAGGACAGTCATTTTACTTCTTAAAGCCATCAAAGAGACCATTTTTGACCCAATAACATGATAATTAACAAAATCATACTTTAATTGCCCGTGGCACTTTATTATAACGTAAAAATTCATTTTTGCCCCTCCTTACTCCAGGTTTTCTTCAATATTTCAATCCTTAAGGCCCACCTGGAGGATACTTCCTCTGTGAATTATTACCCCATTGCTCCAGATTCTTCTTCATCAGAATTAATCTTTCTTCTGTGTTTCTACCGGGACTGCTATGCTTCTCTTTAGCTTTCACACCTCTTCTCTGTATATTTTAGTAGTTTATCTCCTACATTCCTTATGAGTGACTCCTAACTTCCTGTGAGCCCAAGCCCTGCCCAGGACCATGTGTGCAAAAGAGCAATTCAGGTACTTTATTTCCAAGTGTCTCTCTTGACATCTTCTAACTGGAGATGGAGCTGAGTCAATAACTTCTCTCTAAATCTCAACGTAGCTGGTCTCTTGATGACTATCTAGTCAACCTGCCACCCTGATACTCAGCCCACAAAGTGCAGATACTGTGTGTGTGTGTGTGCTAGAAGATGTATTTACTTCTCACTGGCTCTATCAGCAAGACATGTACCTGGTTTGGTGTGGCCTGATTGTAGAAAAACAGTGAGCACACGTGCTTTTGGTCAGCAGAGGGCTCTCTTAAGCAACAATAGTTCTACCTACCTACTTTCTCCATTGGGTGCAGACACAGCACTATGGGGAGTGGGAAATTTGAATATTCATGCATGCTGATAGATAATTCGTTCAAGGCCCCTTCACTACAACCCAGAACCTGAAACAATGGAGGCGAGCACTTTTACCACAGTTTTACTGGCTGCTGATTACATGGGAAGCCAGGAGTAGCTTGTCTGAAGAAATTCCTCTAATGGTTAAATCCTGATCTGGGTTTCAGGAGGACAGGGCAGGCTGGTCCTCGGGTCCCAGAAGCAGATGGAAGATTCTGAGGGAATCTGCAATTCAGCCTGCCTGAGTAGCTAGGTTTGCAAATACAATTGTCACAGAACCTTGATGTGCACCTTGGACATTTTAATCAGAATGAAAGGAACAGGAGTGTGAGAGACTCTTGGGAATGGGAGGAAGATAAACATATAAAAGGCAAATAAGGCAGTTGTTCTTTTCTTTGTAGTTCGATGTTACTGAGTAGAACTCTTCAAAGTCCACACCAGGGAAGCACCCCAGGATCATCTCAGAGTATTGCAGCTCTGGGTCCCTCGGTCAGCCTCTTCTTTTCACTCAGAAATCATGAGACTTTTTTCAGCTTTATGTGCAATAGCTCTAGGATCCTTTCTTTGCCTGAGATGATCAGTTCACATGAGGCCTTAAACATTGGCAAGGTCCTCTTGATTACCTATGTGTGACCCTACAGTCCTGGCTGCTACTAGAACTTTTGTCATCTCTCTCCCCCTGAGACAACCACTGTGCTGGCCACACATACATTACTATCAATATGGCATCAGCATTGATGAGGCAACCTGGGAGGGTGAAGGTAGTCTTACTCTCAAAGACAAAAGTGCTGATTTGAGGCCTTGCTCTGCTATTATTAACAAAGTAGCTCCCATCCCACTCAGATGTGATGTTTTCATCAATGTAGACAATGATAATATACCAAGGATCAGATGCTTAGTAAATACTGAAATGCTATGCAAACAAAGACATTATTCATTCATGACTTTGTCCATTCATTCATTGAACAATGAATGCTGGGCACTGGTGAAGATAAGTTTAAAACAAGTCCCTGCCTTCAGGAGTGTTATATTCTCTTATAGAAGGAAGTAAATAAATGAATAGTCAAATAATTTTACAATACAGGATCCCATAGTGGAGAAGCTAGGAAGAATGAACAAATCAGCATTGGAGGATAAAGAATAGACTGGTAAATGAGATGAGATGGGCTGGTCGGAGGCATCTTTACTTAGGCAGTGACATTTGACCAGAGGCTTAATAGAAATAAGAAAGTGAACCTTGAGGATGTCCGGGAATTAGGGGAAGACTCATGGATGGGATCTCTGCCCAAGATGTGCTAACCATAGAACTTACTGAACATGGTATGTCCAGGCTCTTTGCACATATGACCTCATTTAGTCCTCACCACACTCCATGAGCTCCTCTCCTAGGGCCATTTTGTACATGAATAAACTGAGTCCAGGAAATTAAAGGACTCCACCCCACATCTTATACCCGGTAAATGGCAAACCCAAGATTCCAGCTAAAGTCACAAAGACCAAGTAGTTTCTGGAGGCAGAGCCATGCCAGCAGGGGGAAAAAGGCAGGAGTCCCTGAAGCATTGGTTCCCCTGTAGGATGATGAAGGGGAAATGTCAAGGCAGGACCCAGCAGGACTATAAAGTACTTGCATTTGTCTGTTGGCTTAACCCCTAAACTGTGTACCTTTTTTTGTTCAAACTACGTTTTAGTACTCGTGAAAGCGGGATTAGGGTTGGATGAGTCAATTTAATGGGGTGATTTTTTGATTTTCCAAGTGATTGCGCAAGTTATTGAAATGTTTTTGTAAAATAACTCGGGTCCTTGAGTGTATGGATTCAAACATCATGCTTCTGTCCTTGAGGACCAGTAAGCAGCTTCTATTATGCAACATGTTCCTTGCTGGCATCTCTTATCAGCCATGACCTCAACTCATGTTTTTATTTTGTTTTTCTCCTTTTCCTACCAAGTTACCAATAAGAAAAAAAGCTACCCATTTTAGGGCAAACAGAAGTTAAAGAAAAACATAGTTTCCCTATAGTACAAACTTTTTGTTTTAAAGGATAACTCTTGCATCTTACCAAAGGTGGAATGAGGTCCCCCCACTCTTCCTTCTGAATCCTAGTTAGAAAGAAACAGCAAACTATATTTTCTTTTGTGTTACACATAAGTCTTCAGAATAATTTATAGTTCCTGAGGTACACTTTCCCTAAGTTTCATATAGGAAGTGACATTTGTTTTCATCACTATTTTGGGTTTATGTCTTTCTCCTTCCAGACACCAGCACACAAAGAAATAAGAACTGACAAGGAGGCAAAAATATTTAGTAAAGACTTGTGGGAAAGACTAGGAGGAGGAAAGGAGAGAGGAAGACCAGGATGCACATCAAGTCCCTTAAGAAAGCACCTGGTTCAGATTACAAATGTCTTACTTAATTAGACACACATGACTCTTGAGTTTAAACATAACACTCAGAATTTGTCAACCACCCACGGCAATTCTCCAGGTGTTTGTGATTATGTAATGCCCTAAAAAAATCTTCTGGATTGTGTCAACTAGGAAATACTCCTTGAGTTTTCCTTTTTAAAAAATCTTCTACAGACATTGATTCATATGTAAGCTCTCAGTCTAGCATTTTTTAACACTTAGCAAAATAAATGAACAGAAGATTATAATAAATAAAATGTCAGTGGTTCCCTTGATTTCTGAGACTTTGGCTTTTAGTGGTAAAAGGTGGGTTTTATACATTCAGTAAAGCTTCATTGACCAGACTTTTTGTTTTCTGCAAGTGCTCAATGACTGAGCCATATCCTTAGTCCCCTATTTATGTTTGTATTTTTGAGACATGGTCTCACTAAGTTGCGCATGTTGCCTGCCTCTGGCCTCCAACTCAACGTTCTTCTGCCTCAGCTTCCCAAGTACCTGGGATTATAGGCAGAGGCCATGGCACCCAGTTTACCAGGCTTCTTTTATTCAGATTTTATAGTACTTCAGATGGGAGAAATGAGGTTTTCTTTTGTATTACCAGGGGAAAGAGGTGGTCCACACTGAGAAAATAGAGAAAAGCAAGAATGACTATCTTCTCAATCTCTGGGAGCAGTTTGAAATTGTTCTCTAAAATCAAATTCGAAATAAAAGCTTTTGGTGTACACTTAAATTTTCATGTTTAATGCCTTATACCACAATTTACTTTTAACATTGTCTAATATTTTTTGATGATTAACAACTTGAAAGCCTTTAGACTTGGAGAATTGAAAATTATTTGGGAATGGAGAAGAATATGATTTGGAAGGGACTTTTTTCGAGAACCTAAAGGAGAGTGTCAGCCTAGACAGATGGAAATTGCCTTTCTTATTCAATTATTTTAATTAAAAATGGATGAGTAACAGGAAAAGGCAAGTGATTCTGGACACCACTCCTTATAGTTTGACTGGTTCCTTGAAATTTAGAAGCTTGCTATTTGTCCCCTTGAAGTTTCAAGCTTTATATTGGATCCCAAGCACTCTATTCCTATTCTGACATGAGTGTCCTCTATAAAAGTCACAAGTCTTTTCTGCTAAGTAACATGTGATAAAGTCTAAGTGACATTGTCCTCACAGGTAATATGGAGTCATTCTTCTTACTCTTAGGGTTTCCCCTTATGTCTCCCTGCCTTCCTGTCCAGCCCTGGTTCACCTAAGCAGGGAAGAAATAGTCACCAGCATCTATATAGAATAAAGCATATCACTTATTTTCATCTACTGATTCTGTTGTAACTAAGTAAATTACTCATTGCAGAAAAATCAGACCACCAGAACACTGGAAAGAAAACAGTAAAACATACCTACAATCCCTCCTGGGAGAAGGGCCCAGCAACCCACTCCCAAAAAAACAATCAGCCATTGGAAACCCTATGAATAGCAGAGAAGCACTAACAATACTGTTTCACCTGTTGTATGTAGGGTCGCTATAAGCAGACATTGACTCGACGGCACCTCACAACAACAATAATCCCTCCATTTGGAGATGACCAGTGTTCCCACTTTGGGATGTGTCCATTTGGACTAACAATGACCGGAGAAAATTTTATTGAATGAAATCATTTAAATGCACCATTGTATTTGATCCTTTAAAATAAAATTGTTCTTTAACCTGCTTGTTCAATGAAACTCTGCATTTTTCTGTGTCAATAGAGATCCGTATTACTTTCTAGCAGTTGCACAGCATTCTCTTGTTAAGTGTCCCTATCATCCAGATTATTTCTGGGTTTTTTTTTTTGCTGTTATCATAAATATTACAGAGAACAGGCTTGTGCAGAAATTTTGTATTCCTTGGTCTCATAGATTTAAATCTTGGATGTTTATTATTTTGATTTAATTCATCCATTTGGGACATGTGTTTGGATATAGTGAAGGCTTTCTTTTCTCATATGGCCAGTCAATAATTTGAATACTGTTTATTGGGAATGCTTGCTTATCTTACTAATTTAAAATTACTATTATCAAATATTATTTTCCCATACTGTCTTCTACACCTGTGCCAGTGTTTCACTATCACCGTTACATAGCACATTCCCAGGTGTAGACTTTATATTTAAAACCCAGAACCTTCGATTTCTGTAGCCACCTGCCTGTTACTTGCTGGGGTCCTGAAGGAGGAAATGGAGCATCCTCTGTCAGCCAGCTCTGATTTTCAGTGTAGTAAGTGCTCTATAAATATTTTGTTTCAACCAGACGCTGTGGTACACTCCTATTATTCCACCAACTTGGGAGGTGGCGGCAGGGATCACAGGTTCAAGGGCAGAGGCAGCCTGCCTAGCATGTGTGAGGCTCAACCCCCATACCCCATTGCAAAAATAAATAAGTGTTTGATTTCAAGAATTGGTACCAAATGTCATTAACTCAAGAAGAGGAGGGTTTATTGTAAGGCTACAATATAAGACTGTTCCCCAGGTTTTGGGTATGAGGAGGCATAATAAATAATGACCTATTTCCCAGCCTGAATTGTCTACCAATTGAGAAGATAAAAGACTAAGAAGGATGTCTGACAAAAACATACTTTTATTTGTGATAAAGCTGATATTGGAGAAGGATCCTTGTATCTTCAGGTACCTGGAAACAAGATAGATATAGTCAGATCACACTAGCTGTACTGGATTCCTGGAGGCAACTGCCTTGGGGGCTGGTCCCCCTTATAGAAGCAAAGAGCCAAAGAGGACACTTCCTTTTTGTGAGGAGGCTGAATCCTAAAAGGAATGGGAAAGGATAGGGTTGAGCTCTGTGAGTTCAGTTTCTTCTTTCAAGTTCACCCCATTGGTAGAGGAAGGTGAGGTACAGCAAGAGGCGAGGTGCATTCACATTAATGGAGTACCCGCCATGTGGAAGGATATACCAGAAAGGGGAGCACAGGTTTTGCCTAAGCCTTTGTGGAATGGCCCTGCTCTGATTTAATCAGCTGAAGTTGATGGAACAGTGGTCATAGGGTATAAGTCAGGATATGGCAGTGAGGGGTCAAGGTTATGGATAAATTCAGTGTAGTATTATTATGGGGTTTTGTCTCTGATCTTTCTCATATGTTGCCATTCCCATTCCTTGAATGACTCCTCTTCTTCCTCACTTGTTGGCGTTTGTACATGCCTGAAATAGCTTTCTTGCTTATCATCACTTCCATCTTTTTTCTTTTCCTAGTCTGTTCCCATCCTTTCAGTCTCACTTCCTCTGAGAATCTTTATCTTGCACAGGAGCACGAGTTCAGTACCTGTCTGTCTGCACAGCACCATGTATTAACCTAGCAGGACACTTTTGCCCTATTTTACTTCTGGCTTACTGTTTAATGTCTTTCCCATAAGAATATAAGCTTCGTGAGGATAATTACGGTATCTGTCTTCTCCACTTTTTTGTTTTTATCTCCCAGTGTGATAGGATTGTAGGATCTTGATGAATATTTGTTCAGTGATTTCACAAAAGGATGTTGTTGATGAATTTGTCTTCTTATTTAGAAATTATTATCATACCCTTTAATCGATGATCTTATGATTCTTTTCCCACAAACACAAATATATAGGAAAAATGATTTATGAGAAACCATTGACATTTAATGGCTTATAAAATAACTTTTTGAATTTTTTGTATTAAAAAGATTAATGAGGACTCCTTTTTATACTTTACAATAAAGCAAAAACAGACTACAAAAATAATCTGGCCTCAACATATTTGAGGAGCTCTTGCATAGAGGAAGAAATAATTATGTTGGATGCAAGAGCAGTATCTGATGTACATGCTGAGAATGTCATAAGTATTTTCTCTTTTCTTACCTCTAGCACATATTTTTGTTTTTTTTTCTTTCTATAAATAGAATATTTTCACTGTTTATTTTCATGGTTTTAGAGAGTTTTGATTTAGGGAGTTGGTAAAAGTCGTTACTTTAGGAAGTTTGGTAAAAATGTAATTGATTCTTTTTAAATACTGATTTAAACTGTTATATTTGGTTGAATGTATTTTAGTGGAAATGCACACTGGCTACATAGCAGTAGATGTTGGGATTCTAATCACAGATTTCATCTTTCTGCTTAACTCATTTAATAAAATTTTGAAGCAAAATTTCCAAAATTAAAAATAATAAACACACTAAGCTTTAAAGAAAACATCAAGTTAGCTAAAGTATGAAAAGTTCATCCAATAATGTCAATGTTAGAAGTTGTCACCCTTAAGTCTGAGGTGAGAAGCTACACATGGTTTGCAGATAAACACCATTTTGTATATGCCTTTCAGGACTGTTTAGGCTGATTGGTAATTCTTGTAGGAGTTACAGATGAATTTCACAAGTGAGTACAAATTGAGCAAAACAAGTTGTCAAATCTAAGTAGGATATACGAAGAGAGCCTTGTATCCTGACTCACATACAACATTTTAAGATTTAAGTGGGAAAGTGCGTATTTCCAATAACAATGTCATCATCTTCCTGAGGTAATTAAAAATTCTAAGTATTTGGTATCTCTTTAATCTTTGCTTTCTATGATAATCAAAGTAAAAATAGCATGAAAAACTAAGATTTTAGAGTTACTTGATTTTTCCCTTTTAGTAAAATAATGAAATAAGAGAGGCTCAATTTTCTCCTGCTTCTTAAAATTTTCTTCTCATACAAAATGCCTAGCATTGCTGACTGTTAATTATCAGATAGAGCTTTCAGTAAATACGGAAATGTTTTATAATCTGTGCTATCCACTTGGTAGCCGTTAGCCACATGGGGCTGTTGAACACTCAAACGTGCCTGGTGCAACTGAGGAACTGAATTTAAATATTATTTAAATTTAATTAGTTAGAACTTAAGCAGTTCCATATGGCCAGTCGCCACTCTATTGGACAGCAAAGAATTTCTTTCCAGTTTTAGATTTTGTATGGATGTAAATCTGGAAAAAAAAACAAGAGAAGGATATGGATTGCCACTCCCGAAGCAATCCCGAAACAATCAGCCAATGAAAACCCAGTGAGGGTCCTGAGTTGGACTTGACTCGATGGTACCTAACAACAACAAGAAGTCCGGAAAAGTTGACTTTAATTCATTTGACATATTTTATAAATATTTATTGAGCACCTAGTGAGTTTGTGTGCCCAGTGTCAGAAATGTTTCCTTTGGTCTTCCCAAATCAGCCTTTAGGAGAAGGGATGGTGACTTCAGATATATCATTCCACACACCTGTGTGAAGATGGTATTGTTGTTGTTAGGTGCCATCAAGTCAGGTCCAAGTCATAGTGACTGTATGTACAACAGAACGAAACACTCCCCAGCACTGGGCCAGGGACGTGATCTTTTTTATGTTTAAGCCCATTGTTGCAGATATCTAGTTGAGAGTCTTCCTTTTCTTCATTGATGCACAGCTCTCCCAAATATGGTGTCCTTCTTCAGAGACTGGTCCTTCCTGACAACATGTCCAAAATTCATAATAGGCCATCTAACCATCCTTGCTTCCAAGGAGCACTCTGGTTGCACTTCTTCTAGGATGGATCTGTTGGTTCTTTTGGCAGTCCATGGTATATTCAATATTCATCTCCAGCACCATAATTCAAAAGCACCAGTTCTTCTCCTATGTCCTTTATTCAATATCCAGCTTTCACAAATGTATGATGTGACTGAAAATACCATGGCATGAATCAGGTGCACCTTCATCTTCAATGTGTGAGGATGGTAGAAGTTGGTAAAAGTTGTTAGTTTAGGAACTTGGTAAAAAGCAACAAGGCCTTGATAAGAGAGAGCCTCCTATTTCAAAGGGAGCAAACTCTTTCTTACCCTGTACTCCAGGGACCACCATGGTAGGGCTGAGGGGTGAGTGAGGGTTCCTCTAATTAGCTATGCACTCTGGCTTGCCTGGGCCCATTGAGATTCATTCCCTCACTTTGCTGTACTATCTTAGTTACTTCTGGCATTTTTCTCAATGAAATTTTGGTAGAAAAATCAAACAACTCTTCACAGCTTCCCAGTACTTCGTCTCCCCCTATGAACTTTATTGAGATATAGTTGACAAAAATGGTATACAATATATTCAAGACATACAATGTGATGTTTTTAAATATGCATGCATTGTGGAATGATTATTACCTCACATTGTTATCTTGTACATGTGGTGAGAAATGCCAAGACCTACTCTTAGCAAATTTCAAGTTTATAAAACAGTATTTTTTTTCGTTTGTTTGTTTGAGACAGGATCTTGATGTGTAGTCCAGGCTGGCCTGAAACTCACGATGTAGACCAGGCTGGACTCAAACTCACATTGATCCTCCTGCCTCAGCTTCCTTAATGCTGGGATTACAAGCGTGCACCACCATGCCCAGCTTTCAGTACAGTGTTATTAGTTCTAGTCAGGTGCTGTACACGTGGTCTCCAGAACATGTTCATCTTATAACTGCAAATTGGTACCCTTTGACCTACATCTCTGTATTTCTCCCATCCCTGATCCCTAGTAACCACCTTTCTACTCTCTGCTTCTATAAGTGAGGTCATACAGTATTTCTCTGGCTTATTTCACATAACATAATATCCTTCAGCTTCACCCATGGTGTTGATAATGGCAGAATATCCTTCATTTTTAAGGCCTTGAATAATACTCCACTGTGTATGTGTACCACATTTTCTTAATCTGTTCATTGGTTGACAGGCACCTAGGCTGATCCTGTATCTTGGCTATTGTGAATAGTGCTGTAATAAACATGGGTGTGTGGGTGTCTCTTTAGTATGCCAACTTTATTTATTTCAGATACTCACCTAGGAGTGGAGTTAACTTTTTGATACTGTCCCTCTTAACAGTTGTGAGGTAATTTCCGATTGTGGTTTTAATTTGCATTTCTCTGATGTTTAGTGATTTGGGGCATTTTTTCCTATACTCATTGACCATTCATATGCCTTTGGAAAAATGGCTATTCACGTTCTTTGCCCATTTTTTTTTCAAATGGGGAAATCACTCTGAAATAGGAGAAAATATTTTGCAAACCATGGCAAGGAGTTAATATCCAAAATAGATAAGGAACTCATGCAAGTCAATAGCAAAGACCCAAATACTCTGATCTAGAAATGGTCCAATGACTGGCTGTTTCTTCTTTCTGTTTTTAAAAAGGTATCTTACCTTCTGGAAGGGGGCAGCTTGGCCCATGAAGACTTCTGTGGACACACTGGTAAAATGAACCCAGGAGACCTGCAGGTATGGCTAAGGATAAGGAATTGCTAATGGGTTGGTAGTCTTTGGGTGTGTGTGCTGAATCCTGCCCATTTCCAGTACATTCTCCCTTTCTGCCCTCTGTATTATGTCTCTGACCTCCTCCTTTCTATGAAACCTTCTACTCAGCTGAGAAACCTGCACAAGTCTCTCACATGTTCCTCTCTCATACTTTCCTTGACTGCTCAAACACTTTTTTTTTGCACTGCTGGAGATCAAACTCGAGGCCCTACATACCCTCATTCCCTTCTTAGCTTCCCCCTAGTCTTTTTCTTACATTTCTCAAAAGAGTAAGAGCTACAGTCTCAACTTTGTTTTCTTCCTTTTCTTCCTCCACTCACTGAAATCAGATTTGATCTCTCTGCATCCCACCCCCTTGCAGAGCTTTACTGAAGCTGTTCTAGTAATGATCACTTGTGGTGTTCCAGTTGCCAAGTTCAGTGACCACTTCAATCCTCATCTTTCTGGACCTCTTTGCTGCATTTGAGACAATTTACTATTTATTTCCCAATGTAATTGCAGGGTTAGGTTTTGTTGCTTCAGAGTAACCCAAACCTTGCAGCATCTTAGTCTTGTCAGATGTGTTTTAACTAAAATCTCCAGGAAATGCTTGGATCACCTTTGCCAGTTTTGTAAGTAGGAACTCTATCAGGTACTTTCTGGAATCATTTATGTATTTTGTGAGATGATAAAAGCACATATTTAAATCATGGCATTTCAGTGCACATGAAATTTAAAGACAGAAAAACAAAAAGACAGAGGCATGGTGAAAAAGTCACTGGAACAGAACATAAAATAGAGTCTGTCTAGAAAGGTAGACATGACTTGGTACGTGCTGATTGTGGAAGTGGTGACATCTGTCATTTGCTTCATCAGGCTCCATTTGCAGGCCTACATGTAAGGGAATGGTCAATACTTTGATTGTTATAGCTTCATCTTTGGGAGCTGGGCCTGGTGGCAAACCTGTAATCCCAGCAACTTCAGAAGTAGAGGCAGGAGGATCACAAGTTCAAAGCCAAATGTAGTCTGCATAAGTTAGTGAGATGCTGCTTAAAAGAAAAAGTTAAAAAATGGGCTGGAGGTGCAGCTTAAGTGTTAGAGCACTTGCAAAGCATGCATGAGGCCCTGAGTTCAAGCCCCCAGTTCCACACTAAAAAAAAAAAAAAGGAAAGAGAACCCTGTTCTCCCCCACCAAATCCAACGAGTGGGTCATTTTAAGAAAGATATTGTCAAATTAAGTTATATCTAAAAGGTTAACCAAGCCATTGAAAATAGAGAGAGATGAACCATTGATGGAACAGGAAAATACTTTAAAATGGGAGGATATATTTGAGGAACACCAATACTTACTGTCAGAAAAAATTCAAACCTCTGCATTCAAAGGTTTTACTAAGCCTTATCAAATGGAAGCTAGAGAGAAATCTATTTAGACTTAATGAAGGAAAAGGAATCTCTAAAGTATGTGCTGGTCATCTTTTAGGTCCTTCTCCTTGTCTCAGAGTCTTTTTCAAAACCTTCTGCTTCTTTTGTATGGAATCCTCTTTTTCTTCTTCCCCTAGTCAATTCTGACTCTATGTAGGTCTCAGTGTGAAGGTCACACCCCTAGATAAGGTGACTTGTGCCACTTCATGTGCTTTCGTAGGACCCTGTCATTCTTCACAGGGCCAAGTACAATTGTAATGCCAATAATTATTTTGTGCAATTTTATCTTGAAGGATTTTTCTCTTTGCAAGGGTGGGATAGAAGATGATGTTGATGGCCTGCCCCATAACCCTTAAAGTCCAGATGGTGACAGGCTCATGCACTGGGCAGCCTGGGTGTGCCAGGGATTTAACACCCCATTTGGAACACTTGGTCACTGAGGGGTGTGAATGGGAATTTAAATGCCCTCTTCTCCATGCAGCAATTCTAGAGTGTATCTCCATGGCTCCCCATGGGATCGCACCCCAGGTGTTCACAGATAGAGCCTGCTCCATAACAGCCCTCTTTGGCTTTCTCCCTTGCCTATATCACTCTTCCTTATTCCCTCATTTTTGCTTTCTGTCTCACTTTCCGAATAAGCTATCTGAAGATAGATCCTTGTTTCAGTACCTTCTGTGGGAGAATGCAAGCTAAAACAAGCAGAAAATGTATCTCTCACCTTCCAAACCTTCTTCCCCAGATTCCAAGGTTAGTGTGTGGAGCTGGCCCCTGACATGCTCTTAATGAAGAAATAAACAAACACTTGAACAACCTCACCAGTGGAGGTAGCAACTATTTCTCCAATTAGCATGGGCACCATGACTAGAATTGAGAAACCAGAGGTATAAGTCAACCATCTGCAGTGTAGTGGATGCTGAGGGCTTCCACAGGAGTGTGTAGACCCACACATGTGCTCTCCAGCTGCTGATGGCTCCCTGCTGCTTCGTTCTCTGGGAACTGCCCTCTTTGGCACAAAGGTTGAGCTTCCTAGTCAGGGGTGGCCTATAGTCCATAGTTTGCTGGTGTTGGGATATAAAAGCTTGGTCACCTTGTCTCAACTTGGGATAGTCCTAAAGGTTCATTACAACTCCAGAGCTCTCTGTTGAGTTGGCTTAGGACTATGTTGTAACTACATTTGCTGGTTGGCTTCTCCCCTGCCCAGTACTGCTTTTTTTCGCTTCTTAAGTCCTATTTCTTGAGAGCACAGCCCAATATACTACCTGACGGCAACTCCCCATCTCAGAGCTCAGACCAAGATTCAGGGATAGATAGCACAGAGAGGATTCTTTTATTGGCAAGAATTTCAGTTTGGAAACTTCAATTTCCAACAAGGATGCATTTGGAAACCTAGAAGGGCCCCAGCCATTGTCGCTGATGATTATTATTTCTCACAATGCCCAAGGACTGTGACAGCAGCACCTTTAAGATGCCCCCATTCTCGATGGTGTTGTAAGTGTCCCTGCCCGCAGCTTTGGTGGGGGCTGAGTTCCATTTTCCCTCTTGTTGGTTTGGCAGTGGATGACTGCTGGAAGGGGCATTCTGCATGCCGAGATGCCTTGCTCAGAGGAGCCGGTCCATGGTCTCCAACTGTGGGTGAATTTGAGAAGCTCAGAGAAGATGGTAGAGCCTCAGTACCAGGAACTGAAAAGTGAAGAAATCCCTAAACCCAGTAAGGATGGTGTGACAGTTGCTGTCATTTCTGGAGAAGCCCTGGGAATAAAGGTGAGTGGTGTTCTTGTGTGTTTGGGAAGCATGAGGTGTGCAGTGACATAACTCTGGCCCCATCTGCCACATCTGTTCTCACTGGGTTTATGACAATTTGGGTCCCCAGGGACAGCCTTGCTTCATAGACATCAGAATAAGTGCAGTGTAAGGGACCCCAGAGAGTTTTTGCTGCACATAAACCCATGAGGTTAGGGCAATTATAAGAAATCATGCTTATGTAAAAAATTTGGTTGAAAGGCAATTTTCAAGGTATGTCTTAATATATGTGCAGCTCTACCCCACTTCTTTCCACTTATAGCACAATTTATGTGCCAGTTATAACTCTTTGGGATTGTAAGACCACCATCTTCCAGAAATAAAGAAACAAACAGGACCAACTCCACTCAAAGATTTATGTAAATTATTTATGTCCCACTTAGGAAGGCACACTAGTAGATTACAGAAAGGCTAACAATGTAGTGTGGGGTAAAGAGGGAGAGGAAAATCTCAAAAATACAGGATGCAACTATATGAAAACATAAAAAAGGGAAAAAATCAGTGAGAATATAACCCACGATTGTATATGGTCTTCATTACATATTAATTAAAATTCCTACTTTTTATTTTCTTCTTTAGTTCAGTTTGCATTTCTCTGATGTTTAGTGATTGGGGGCATTTTTTCCCCAAATATGTTCTGTAAAATATGTAAGATGATGAATGTGTAAGCAAAAATGATTTAATAGTTGCATAATGGATACAGCAAATGACTTCTTCCTCTGCATCCTACCAATATTTATAAATAAAATAAAAATGAAACAGAATAAAATATCCTTAAATTTCAAAAATTAACTTGATCATTTATTTAATCCATACACAACATGCCCTGTGTATTTTTCTTATCTGACACTTTACACTATTAAGGTAAGGGTTGCACCTTTTTGTTGCAATAAGATCAATTTAGGTCAAAGATTATGGGCATATTTATGAGAGGAGAAGGGTATTGTAAGGATTGTGGTAATTACACAGCAGAGCTGTTTGCTGATAAGCTTAGATTCCCATGCCATTTGAGGTAGTGGCGAGCTGCAGAGTGGACCCTTTGAAGTGAGTGTTTCCCAGAAGCAGACCCTGAGATGCAGATTCCTGTGCAATTGAGTTTGGAGTTTGAAGTGAGATTCCTGTTCCTAGGCAACAGTAAAAGGAAGCAGGACAAAGTAGGGGAGGAAGCTGAGCAAGGGCGCCAGCCTAGGCAGAGTCCTGGAGAGAGTGGCTTTCACCTGATCCTGCCAGGGACTCGGGAGGATCACTGTACCTCAGAGTCATCCTGACCCACCTCAGGCAAGGGAGCTGGGCTTTTGTGCTCCCTCACCTGACAGTTGTTGATCTGGCCATGACTTTGGAGTGTAAGGTGGCACAGAAATGGTTAAACGTGATCCAGGGAGACCTGCAAGGGGCCCAGACACATGATGCCTGGCAATGGGACCATCAAGACATTGGGAGCTACTTTGCTATTCTCCTGGTGGGCAGCCTACGTGTACATTTTAAGTTTTTATGTGCACCCATGAGGATAATGGCTTGCCAGTGGCTGCTAATTCACCATTCAATGGGATGCATTACTTAGTCAACAGATGCATTATGATTATTATTTGGGACTCACAAGATTCTCTTTATCCTGCATTACAACCACAGTTCTTTACATTACCGTGCTTAGGTGTGTTAGTTTGCTTTGTGTTTCTATTGCACACAGATATAATTAAAAAAAAAAAACCATCAAAATTTGTTCTCTCTTAAGCCAGCCTGACTGCTGTCCACCTTTCGCAGTGCTTTGCAATTGGAAACGACCTTTCTTCATGTTTCTGTGATCCATTCCTGTTTCATCAAGCACTGAGCATGGCCTTTCCAGCCATTTGTGAAGTTTCCCCCGTTTCTGTCTAGAGTTGAGAGCCTCTGAGGTCTGGTGCAGGGCAAAAGACAGCACTAGGGAATAGCAGGCAGAGTGGTATACGGGGCACTGAATTAATGTAGATGCAAAGCTGCCTGCTCTGCCTTGCCTGGTGTTTTTCCTCCCATGTTTCCAGAACCCTGGGATTCTGGGGGCGTGCTTCCAGAGTTACTGATGAGCATGGTGGAGGGCAGGAGGCTCTCCCACCCACTTTAACCAAAGTCTAAGACTTTGTCTAGTTGCTTATGTTGGAATTGTCCATGAGATTTCATTTAGAAAACAAGTTGATCTGTCTGTAGCTAAAAAGAGAAATCAGACCGGTGATTTAATAGATAAGCAAAGCCAGCAATATCCTTAAGAGTTTACAACTGTTTTTCATTTATAGAAAGCACAAGGCAGTTTTAAGGCTGAGGCTGGTTCCAGTTACAGGCAGAGGCCATTTAAAAGCACTTGTAAGCAGCAGGCCATGTGGTGTTGCAATTGCAACCAAGGATTAGAGACCAGAAGTCCTATTTTAACATTGTAACATTATAACATTGTTATAATTGTAAAACATTGTAAAAATTTCTAAAGCTGTTAACATTGTAAAATAATGTCTTGGTACCCGCTGGCCTCTATTATTTCTTTTTGTTGAGTTGAAAATCTCTGAAGTGAATTCTATACTCCTAAGTAAGTGATCATGGGAGAAGGTCGTGGCAATCCACTCCTGAGGCAATCCTGAAAAAAAAAAATCAGCCATTGAAAACCTTGTGAGGGTCGCTATGAGTCAGACATGACTCAACAGCAACTAACAACAACAATAAGTAAATGATCAGTCTTTATTTTAATAATAAAGGCCTCATGGAATCTTGGGCAACATTAATTTGCATTTCCCAAAACAGCACAGGTCAGTGGTTACTTGCATGGACCATGGGGATGGATGTCTGGGTTACAATCTCTTCTATGAACTAGCTGTGTGGTCTCAAGAAAACCATTTAACTTATCTGTGCCTCAGTTTCCTCAGCTGGAAAACAGGATTTCTGTGAGGATTAAGTGGCTTTTTATACATGAAGTCCTCAGACTAGTACTGGACGCATTGTAAATACCACATAAGTGGTAGCGGTTGTTATTATTCTTTTGGTTACTTTTTGTTAACTTGGGCAGGAATTGGGCTGAGATTTATGTTTATCATCTATGCTGTGATTTGGGAAAAGTAATTAAGCTGCTCTGAAGAAAGGGCACCAGTATGGGTCATTGTAGAAAAGGAGGGCTATTGTCCATTTCTTTGTGTGTCTGATAAGAAACATAGTTTTCCATAGTTTTGTTGTTGTTGTTAGGTACTGTTGAGTTGTGTCCAACTCTTAGCGATGCTCATAGGGTTTTCAATGGCTGACTGTTTCAGGATTGCCTCGGGAGTGGGTTGCCACGTCCTTCTCCCATTTTTGTGGTGCTGGGAATCCAAACCCAGGACCTCAGAGACTGCAGAGTGGCGCTCTACCAACTGAGCTCAATCCCAGCCAACATGGAGGCAACAACAGTTACCCTCCCTGAAAATAAACTATCTTGAAAATGGAATTAGTAACCTTTGGAGTGCTCCTCTGACTAATATTCCTGTGGATTGCCTGGTGGGTCTGATAAAATGCAGGTTCTGATTGAGGTAGGGGTCTGAGATTGGCATTTCTAACCTGGGCACCACTGTTTGTGGCCTGTGTAATAGCATGACATCCAAGACAGGGGTGTGTACCCATTTTGAGGAAGTTTGCTCCTGGTGAAGATGTTAAATCATCCTGTTCTGTAGCTTTTGGCAAATCTTATTGACTATTTCAACACTTTAGTTCCTACATTCACAGAAAAGCTGAAAGGAGTTTGTCGATTTGTCATTTGTCAAATGCTGTAGGCTTTACATGCAGCAAAACTCTCTTTTTGATGTTCCCAAAGGCAGATGTAGTCCTATTTCCCGGGTTATACATGATTGAGCATATATTCAGCCCCTGGAAAGCCATAGCCAATTTTGAGCAAGATTTTTCCAGGACAACCCAACACAGTCTAAAGTCAAGGCTGAGAAGGGAAAAAAGAAAAATGGGATAGTTTGAATAGTTTCTGTCACTTCTGGAAGGTCACAATCCTATGTTTATTTCATGAGAATATGCAGTTCTTCAAACCTCATTCCATCCTTATCACTCATCCAATCAACTCTATTTATTACCAGCTCTCTGTGGAACACAATTCTTTCCCCCAAATGTCTCTGCTTGCCTTCTGCTGCTCCAAATTCTGTTATATCCAAAGCAAACCTTGAGGAGGCCTCAGCCCCACTGGGGTCAGAAAAAGGCAATCTGGAGCCAGGTGGCCTGGTTCAAAGCCAACTTCACCACTGACTCCCTTTGGACAACCCACTTAAGCTTGCTAGACCTCAGTTTTCTAATCTGTACATTGGAGACAACTATAGTGACCAAGCTCCGTGGATCTTTGGGAAGGTTACATTGATTAATATATGTAAAGTCGTTAGAAGAATGCTTGGTCCAGAGTAAAGCTATATAAGTGGGTGCTATTTTTAGTTCCTTTCCAAAGCCTCAGGCAGGGTTGATGTGGCCTACAGACAGAACAAAAAGAATCTTCCTTTTGATGGGCACACTGTATATTCATGTGTTGGATGATGGCTAAATTCTTACAAATTCAGTTTCCAAAGGAGTTTGGTAAACACTTCCTGTAATTTACTCATATCAGTTTTGCATTCTACCTATGTCTCTACGGCAGGGAAAATTTGACTTCTCGGATTCTGCCATGCACATTTTACATGGAGCTCCTCCCCTCCCCTCGCTGAGTTTGCTTCTGTTCCCTTGGTGGTGTGGGCAGAGCTGCCCCTCCACCAGATGCTGCTGTTGCCTTCCCAAGCTCAGAACAATTTTGCAAAGTACCATTTAACTCTCTTAAGCAGCAGGCCATGTGGTGTTGCAATTGCAACCAAGGATTAGAGAACAGAAGTCCTATTTTAACATTGTAAAATAATGTCTTGGTACCTGCTGGCCTCTATTATTTCTTTTTGTTGAGTTAAAAATCTCTGAAGTGAATTCTATTCTCCTGAGTAAATGATCCGTCTTTATTATGCAAACATTTTAATAATAAGGGCCTCTTAGAACCTTGAACAGCATTAATTTGCGTTTCCAGAAACAGCACAGGCCAGTGGTTACTTGCATGGACGTCTTGAAAACAAGTAGCATATGCACAAACTGGTTTTTTTTTTTTTTTTTTTTTTTTTTTTTTTTTGCCTTCCCAACAAGTTCATGGGGCTAGTTCAGAAAATATGACAAATATTCTCTAATGGCAGAAGTTGAGTGGGCTTCTGACATGGAGCTTGAGAGAACAGGCTCCAGCTGTCCCAGAGAGCGAGCAAAGGGAAAAAGAGGCTTGTTCAGGAAGGAATCCTTCCTTCTAGTGGCCTCTCTGGCCATTTATTTTATTTATAAACCAGAGCACTCTGTGAGAGATTAACAAATCTACGGATACCGATCTGTGGATATTTAACAAACATTCCCTTTGGGGTGTGAGTGGGTGGATAAGGATTGAGACAGTTCTCGGTATGTCTTTTTGTTTTTAATTCGAAAGATAGAAATGTTTGCATATTTAAAACATCAGGTTAAACCAGAAAAAAAGAGCAACATTTTTTTTTTCAGTACTGGGGATTGAACCCAGGGCCTCACACTTGCATGCTTTGTAAGTGCTGGCCCACTGAGCTGCGCCCCAGCCTATTTTAGTTTTTACTTTTTTTGAGACAGGGTCTTGCTAAATTACGCAGACTGCCTCTGGTCTCGAACTTGCGATCCTTCTACCTCTGCCTCCCAAGCTGCTGGGATTACAGGTGGGCGCCACCCCCAGGATGAGAAACAAGTCTTAAAGTAAAAAACAAACAGAAATAAATGAAGGCCCTAAAGTTGGTATAAAGATATCAGCAACATAACCAAACAGAGAAAACATTTATTTTAAGGGTTTTTCTCTGACTATACATTTTTAGTGAGTTACAGTCTAAAGACAAAAAGAATGACATGAAAAATTTAAACTTCACTGTGTAATTTTAGTGGTAGTGCGGATATCGTAACTTGGTAACAGTTTTATGTATATTATGAAATAAAAGTAGTGAGTAAGTTTGTTACTATTTTAAGAATTAAGATTTTCAGAATAAGAAAAATAGATACAAATATAAAAGAGTTAAGAAAATAGGGTACTCTTCAGTGTTAAATTAAGCATTAAATGGTCGTTTAAAAAATGTTCATTCTTTCTTTGAGGCATATTTTGGAAACCTAATATGATTTTATCATTTTAGGAACCTAAGACCTTTTTTGTTTTGTTTTGTTTTCATTGTTTTGTTTTGTTTTGCTGTGTTGTGTTTTCAACAGAATCTTGCTATGTGGTCCAGACTGGCCTTGAACTCTTGATCCTCCTGACTCAGCCTCCCCAGTGGTGGGATTACAGGTGTGCACCACCAGGCCCAGCTAAACCTTATTTTTTTGAAAATGCAGTGCTGTGGATTGAACTCAGGGCTTCACACATGCTAGCCAAGCACTCTATCACTGAGCTGTATCCAGGACTTTTAGTGATGCAATTTTATGTTTCATTCTGATAGTTCCATTTCCACTGGTTTTTATTTCTAATGACTTTCCTTTTAGGGTCCACTTTAGTTAGATGCTGTGAGAAATGCTAAATAATTATACCTAAAAAATTCACAAAAACTAGTGAATTGTGGTGGAATTTTCCTTGCCCCATCCCACCTTTTTTTTTTTTTTTTAATTTTGAGACATGTTTTTTGAGTCCAGGCTGTCCTAGGGCTTGTTATGGAGCCCAGGCTAGCCTTGAGATTTGCATAGATCCTCCTGCCTCAGCCTCTCTAGTGCTGGGATTACAGGTGTGTGCCACCACATTTAGCTAGAATTTCCCTTTTGAGATCTTAAAGAAATGTAATGGGTAGGTAGAGGGACAGAGGGAAGGAAATAGCACCATGAAGCAGAGAGCTTCTTGGTCTCCCTTTTGCACTGAGGAAACAGGGTAAATAGAGCATCAGGGAGAAAGAATATTGCAATATGCCATAGAAAAATGGACTTGAGCATTTCACCATTTTCTTCTGCTTGAGTCTGCTCATCAAGATCTAACTCAGGTTCCCTGTCTTTGGTGCAGCCTCCTCAGTTGCCCTGGCTCACAATTCTCTTGACTTCTGTCCAGATCCACACAGCCATTCTATCTTCATAGTCCATGCGATTTTGCGATTTTTTTGGACTGACACTTATTTTTCTTTTTTTTGACACTTAAAATTTCATTTACATGTCCTGTTTCTCTAGGATCTCTAGTCATTTGATCACTAGGCATCTGCTTTGTGCATATTGTGCAGATACGGTGTGAATAACATACAACTATTGACTCATGCCATAGTATTTTCAGTGGCATCATATGGTTGTGAAAGCTGGACATTGAACAAGAGAGACAGAAAAAGAATTGATGCTTTTGAATTGTGGTGCTGGAGACGTCTATTGAATATACCATGGACTGCCAAAAGAACCAACAGATCTGTCCTAGAAGAGGTACAACCAGAGTGCTCCTTGGAAGCAAAAATGGC
>VMDO01005698.1:0-28478 GCA_007922755.1 Pedetes capensis | reverse complement strand
CGGATTAACACAGTGTCTGCAACAATGGGCTTAAACATAAATAAGATGGTTTGCCTGGCACAGAATCAGCAAGTGTTTCGATCTGCTGTACATAGGGTCGCTATGAGTCGGACTCGACTCGACGGCACCTAACAACAACAACAATTGTCCTCAAAAAAACTCACGGTCCAGCATGGGGAGAGAAGCCAGCAGACATCAAAAGGATAATGTGGCATGGGAAGCAATAAATAGCAGTATGTAAAAGTTCCATGATTATTCAAAGGAGAGACAATTAATTCTGCTTGTGTGGATTAAGGGAGGGATGAAAGAACATAGAGAGGACAGGGATTGTGTCTTATAGTGGCTTGTATAAAAGGCTTACATAGTAAAATGGCAAACTATTTGGGATTGAGGATGGGAGACTCATGGGGACCAGAGACTGGTGGAATTGGGAAAGGAAGGAAATGATGAAAAATATTGGAATGCAGGGGAATTCAAACCCAAGTTTGTCCATGCCTGGATTTTGCCTAAGGCTGACGTGTACTGTATGTGTATTCCTGTCTCTCTCTCCTGAGGTTTTAAATAGCAAGGCTTGAGGTTCTGATGGGGGTGGCCCCCAGCATGCTGTGTGCAGTCCTATCTCATCTCAAATTTCACAAAGCAGTTCATTCTATAGGACCTGCCCAAAACAGGCCAGGTGGCCCCAGGCAGATGATCAGTATCATTCCATGGACAAGTGCAAACTTGGCTTGGATTTGGCATGGAGAATAGGCACAATTAGCTTGGTAATCTTTTTAGTAAATAAGAGGACACCAAAGAAATGCACCCTACAACTTCAAAGAACTTGTTCTATGGTAGGCAGCCGGGCTTGGCACTTCATTTGCAGTTAGGAATGTTCAAATAAACAGTGGTCAAAATCTGCTCAAATCAGCTGCTCAAAAGGTTGCTATTGCCCAGGGCAGGCCATTCACCCCAGAAATACCATTCTTTGTGTGCATCAAGGGTGCCAGATGTTCTTATGCCTTCAAGATGTCCCCATTGACCTAATCACCTAGGGAATTCATTCCAATGGTGTCAACAAGCCCTCTCCTGCCAGTAAATGAAGAATGAATGAGTAGGTGCATTTTTAAGGCAGAAGTTACAGTCTGTGCCATTCATATGTCCTTGGCCTTAGTGATAAGGATTATAAATTAGCAGAGAAATTTAGGGTATAAAAGCTATAAAGAATGAATATTTTGCCTCAGTAAAGGTGAGTAGACACTTTGGCATATCACTAGAATCATTCCTATGGGTATCAAGTCTTATCTTTAGTGTATAAGTCTTTCCCCAAGAACCCATTAGCTGTGTTTTCTAACTACAGCAAAAACTACAAGAAAGCTTGAAAGAACTACTGCATGTTGTATTAAAAGGTGAGGTTGATGTCAGTATTTTTAAAATGTCTATCAGTGTATATAATACTATGTTAAATGGCTACAAATATAGTGCTTTATTTTGGCCAACGCATAAGTTGTTGGGAGCATTTGAATAAATTGAGAGTGGCCAGAGAATAAAGAGGGCAAGTAGAAAGAGGACAAGGAGAAAATTTATGTCCAGCAGCAGCTTTTAACTTGGTTGGTATAGATGATCTCCTGTGTGGGTGACTGAAGGGGTTCTAGGAAGCCCTAACACATGCCAGAAAATGTCATTGTCAGGTTATCAAAACCATACCTTGCATTAGTGAGTCATCCCTAAATAATGTAATGGACTAAAAAGAGTATGGACTCTGGAGTCAAGCAGACCTAGGTTCAAATCTCGTCTTTGTTGTTTGTGACCTAGCAAAAATGATTTTGAGGATTTTTTTCTTCATCTGCCAAATTGAAATAATAGTATAGAGTCCTTGAGTTATTTCAGTGCTATATAATGTACCTAGCAACACAGAGGCTACTTAATAAATAATGATACCATTTCCCCTATCTCTTTGTCTCTTTGCTTCTGCATTCCTTGTAACATAAGCCTTTACATGATGACAAACTTTACTGGGAGTAAATCTCTAGACCGTTTTGGGAAATAAAATGCAAATGATTAACATTCTTCGTGGGGTTATGAGGTACTAAGTCAGAGCTTCTTAATAAAAATATAATAAAAGCAACATGTAACTTAAAATTTCCTAATACATATTTTTAAAAAGTCAAAAGAAACAGATGAAGTTGATTGTAAGGATATATTTTATTAAGTCAATATATCCAAAATAATATCCTTTCAACATGTAATCCATATAAAATTATTGTGAAAGAGTCTACATTTTCTTTACTCAGTCTTGCTCCAGTGTGTATTTTACAGTTACAGCCACATTTCAAGTGCTCAGTAGCCACAAGGGGCAACTATATTGGACAGTGGAGTTCTCAGTACTTTACATGTATCAATTCATTTGATCCTGATTTAACTTGCATTGTTTGGGAAACAGAGCCTGAGGCAAGTGTTAGGCACAGTTCCAGGACAGTGAGAATGAGAAAGACGGGAAGCAAGCTTAGCCACATAGAATGCCTATTTAGAAAACTATTGCCCCAGAATATCCTAAGGAAGGGAGAATGATGGGGAATTTATCTGTGTCATTACATCTTCTATCCCTATTTAGTTAAAGTTTGCCCCATGGGGCAGATTAATTCCTTGCCCTTCTGGTTTGTGCCACCTGACCCCTTTGGGCAGCTTCTGAAGAGGCCACACACCACACCCTGTGGCTTGGCTCTTCATCCGTGTCTTGCAATGGAGGGAAGATCCAGAGCCTTAGTACATCAGTCAGGTAAAGCGCAGGCTCTGGAGCTGCTATAGCTCCCACCACTACAGGGACAATGGAAGCCATGTCAGAACTTAGCAGTCAGCCACGAGGGACCAAGGCAGTGGATGTCAACAATAGCAATGGTGGTGGCACCCAGGCATTTCCATAAGAGGCCAAGGGCTCAGGAGCTAGTGAGGCTGAGAGACTGTGAGGAGGCACATAACATGTGTCCAATCGGATTCTCTTAACAGCCTAATGAAATAGCGAGCTGACACAGATTAGCAGCTTACCCCATGTTAAATATTTAGTGAGTGACAGAGTGGGGATTTTAACTTGATGGCTCGCCTCCAGAGTTTGTGCTCTTGACCATGAGCTCACCCAGGTCCTTAGTAGTTCAGTACATCTCAATATAAATCAGGTTTTCGGCTCAGAGCAGGTTTCAGCTGCTGTGGACATTTAAAGATGGAGAAGGTATAAGAGGAAAGATGCAAGTTGAAGACCTCAGAAGAAAATCTTGACCCATCTATAATTTTGATAAGGAGCTGCCCACTTCCTACTTGTACAAGAATTCATGGACTAGCCTCTACGCTGACTCGGGAATAAATACCTTTTTTTTTTTATAGGTTCCAGCTGTTCAGCAGATTTGGTCTGCTGTTCAGTTTCTCTGAGATGTTGCTGAATAGCAGGAAACCTCCTCTCCTCTTGTTTTTGAATACACAAGAACCCACATTTGATACTTTTGGAAACTATTCAACTATTTTACATGAGTTGGTGTGGTATGTTTGGGGATTTGGTGATCAAAGAAGAGACCAATTCACTAGAGGCAGTGACACAGTTTATTGAGCAGTGCTTGGATAAGGTTGCAGGAGAGGGGAGCTTCCTCACAAGGGAAGACATGCCAGAGACAGTGGCATGAGGCTACCATGCAGAAGGGAAATAGGTTACAAGATCTCCTGAGAGACTAGGGAAAACCAGAGAGGGGACTTACCTGACTAGGTGATGGCACTGAGCAGTAAGATGAGATGTCTCTGGACCAGAACACTCCGAAGGGCAGAAACAGTTTGGGCCTTATATAGCCATAGGGTTTTGTCTGATTTCTAGCTATGTTGGGTACAGTTTGTCTAGTAGATATTGAGTATAGTTTTGTAGGATATGTGAAGTACATAGGCTCCAGGTGGCTAAAATATGTTTATTTAGAAGATGTTTAAATCTATTTCATGTGTAAGAATTTGGGTTTCGCCCCACTGGGCTTTGAGTTCATGATCTTAACCTGCTGTGGAGAAGGAAACAACAGAGGGGCCATTTTTACCTAATGTCCAGGGACCATCTGTGCCCCATCTATCTAGTAGTTGTATGGGAAACTTTCCATTCATTCAGCTTCTCCATCACTGTAAGGGCGAACTAGTATTGGAAAGAGTCTAGAATTCTTGATGCAATGCGATGCTTCTCAAAGCCAACCAAGACCTACTCTTGGCATTTTCTTCTGACCATTCCATTTGAACCAGCATGCCAGGCAGCAATAGTCCTGAGAGATCAGCTCCCCATCTTCACTACTTTGTAGATGACAAAGCTGTAATCCAACCAGGCACAAGGTATTTCCAAAGGGCATACAGCTCATTGTAGAAGGAGACTAGACCCAAACTCAACGGTCCTGAACTTTGTCACATTTTATTTGAACATTACTCATTCCTTTCTCACCATTCAGCCCTTGTATGTGAATTTTCGGAGTGTCTCTCTCTTCGTTTTGTGAATGCCTGAGCTCATTTTCATGGAACATACCTTCAAAATGAGCATCCTTCTCTCTTTCTACACCAGAAAGTTACCTTTAGGCACATACGTGTATAAGCACACACTCCTGTCTGTGTCACAATGTCTTGGGAACCATTACGTAGAAGAAGCCTTGTACCATAATAAATTCCCCCTTTATCATAAAATAGAGGGACTTATCTATGCAAAGGGCTGGGGTTTAGCTCAGTTGGTAGAGTGCTGCTCCACACATTCTGAGGACTCGACTTTGGTCCCCAGCACTACAAAAATGGGAGAAGGATGTGGTAAGTCCACTCCTGAAACAATCCTGAAAACTCAGCCATTGAAAACCCTATGAGGGTTGCTATGAGTTGGACCAGACTCGATGGTACCTAACAACAACATCTATGCAAAGGTTTTAGTGCCCAGAGCTTTGTGAAATCTCACCTTTGCCAAATAGTTTCTCATGTTAGATCTTGATGCACTTTCGTGTAAGAACTCTTAAAATATCTTAGTAAATACCAAATGCAGCTAATAGAGATTTTAAAAATTGCCAACCCCTGTAAGGAATATTCTACCACTGGTTAATTGATTTGCTAACTCAATCGTGGAACACATTGCCTATGAGTTGGAGATAAGCAATAGGAAGGCTCTTTGTTGGCATATTTAGAGGTTATTTATGGTTGGATTATGTGGTTACTTTATAGGGTTATGGGTGGATTATTTACACAAGAGATGGACCTTTTTTCTTTCTATGGTTCCAATTTTCCAAGAAGTTAGAACAGCTGTAACTTTCAGCAAGGATGCTGACTCAAAGGGTGAAGAAATCAAAGTTCAGCTTCACAACTAATATGTCTCTGGTTAAATTCCAGCACGGTGAGTTTTGTGAGCATCTTTTTTCCTTTTTAGCCTTTTTCTCCTCACTACCCCCCCCATAAATAAAAGGTGAGAAGGAGAGGGAATAGAGTGTTAATGTTGATTAAAGGGCTTCTTGGAAAATGATACCATAGAGATAAGAGCATAGAATATTTTGCTTCTCCCCCAAATTCTTGGTCACCGTGACAACTTGATGCTCAAATCTGTGCATTATTCTTTATGGATGGTAGAAGTTTAAAGTGTTTTCTGGCTCTTCCTAACTCCTACCCTACACAGAGACATTGGCATTTTGCCTTATCTTCTTTTTATGTTGTACTTCATGTATATGTCAGAATATGATCACTGAGTTTTCATCCTTCTCTCGGTACCTTTGGCATGGAGGATGGAATCTAATCTCTCCCACTCCTTATCAGAATGGTTTAACATAGTTAAGAATTCAAAAATCCGAGGGCTTCAGATTGGAGGCAGAAGACACCATTTCATTGAAGAGGATCAGCCCACTCTAAATAATGAGAGTTGGAAGTTTGCTTTCAATAAGGCAGCAAATCTACTTTTCATTTCCTCATGCCTTAAAATGTTCAAGAGAAATGGGGAGGTATGGTTTTCCCTGCAGGGACGAGGTGGGATCTGGCAGGGAACTTCTTATGTTGTGCTGATGTATTTTTCTCCCTATAATGCAAAGCCCAACAGACCATGAGAGTGGGAAGGTAGTAGAAGGAAAATGGGAGAAGTACTAGATGATAACGTGAAGTCTTGTAGAGTAGATATTCTATTAGTCTGAGCTAGTTGATGAAGTGCATCCTTGGTTGTCCTCACTGAGCCTCTTTCTTGTAACTATCAGAAAAAAACCCCTATTGAAACAGACCCAAGTATTTGTGGAAACTTAATAGGGGTTTAAAAAGATTGTAGGTTCTAAATCAATATTTTTGTGGGGATGGGGAAATAGCTCTGTATCCTAGGATGGCCTTGAACTCACAATCCTCTTGCTTCCATCTCTGAAGTGTTGAGATTACAAGCGTGCAGTACCATGCTTGGTACAATTGATATTTCTTGGCTGAGGGAATTAACAAATGAGTGAAAAGTTAATGAACAGATTGTTTTTTTTAAAAAGGGAAATACAAGCAACCTAACTAATCCACATGAAGCCCCTAAAATAGTGTCTGGCACATACTAACCCCTCAATATATTTAGCCATTGTTCCTTTATTAATAGTATTTAATGTTGTTGTTATTGTTGTTGTTAGGTGCTATCAAGTCCAACTCATAGCGACACTCATATGGTTTTCAATGGCTGACTGTTTCGGGATTGCCTTGGGAGTGGGTTGCCACATCCTTCTCCCATTTTGCGGTGCTGGGAATTGAACTCGGGGTCTCAGAGACTACAGAGCAGTGGTCTACCAACTGAGCTAAATCCCAGCCCCTATAGTATTTAATAGTATATATTAAATGATACCACTTAAACAAACAGTTGTGGGCTGGGATTTAGCTCAGTTGGTAGAGTGCCGCTCTGCAGTCTCTGAGGTCCCCAGTTCTATTCCCAGCACTGCAAAAATGGGAGAAGGACGTGGCAACCCACTCCTGAGGCAATCCCCAAACAATCAGCTGTTGAAAACCTATGAGGGTTGCTAAGAGTCAGACGTGGCTTGACAGCACCTAACAGCAACAACAACAAACTAACAGTTAAATCTAAAGATTAACAGGAATACAACTTCTGCTTTACTGAGATTTAAAAAATAAGATGGTTAACATTTTGAGGAGATGGGCACTTTTTCAGGTAGTTTGACCAAAAACAATTTAGATGAAAGTCAATCAGTTTAAGAAATGGTCAAAATGATTATTTGTTTAAAAACAAATACTGCAGGCTGGGAGTTTTAGCTCAGTTGGTAGAGTGCTTGCTTAGCATGCACTGAGGCCCTGGGTTCAATCCCCATAACCACATAAAAACAATACTGCTAGATACTGATTGTTGAAATATTGGTATTTGTATTGTGGGGGTGGTGACTTTAATCTTTTTTATTTTCAGGTTAAGTTTTTTCCTTTCTTTTTCTATCTTCCAAAGTTTTTCAGATTTTCTTCTATTGCTTTTTTCAGCTATTCTTCCCTTCTGTGTTTATGACAAGGAATAACTATATTTGCAACAAAGGAGGATTTGTTCGACTATGTTCATCTTCTGACAGTAGGGGCTTAAATGGGAAAGAACAATATAAAGTCATAAAAAACTGCCTTGTGATGTAGCAACATTATCAAGATTAGGAAAAGCGGTGACCAGCAGTAGACATTTGTTTAACCAGATGATTATGTTGACCAATTTGCTTTTGGCTACATTGTCTAGACCTTTAGACCTATATTTTCACCGTAAAGGAAACAATCAGAAATGTGGTGAAAGATTTACATGCAGTAGTATCCGTCACAAGTTAGCAATCACACCCTCTCCATAAAACATAATGTCCAACATTAGAAGGATGGCCCAACCGGAGCAAGGTCTAGGAATAGGTAGAAACACTCTCTTTCTTTTATAGGATATTGGTAATTGGCATTCCTTGGTACAGTTACTTAATTTAAGCAACATGTTATAGTAAGCTTGAGAACTTGTGTACGTTTCATGAACACTCACTAAATCATAGTTTTTGAAATATTTCCCCCAACCAAGATGTGAAAGCATTTATTACAGTTCTGGCACATGACACTAAATTGCTGCCACTTGTTTGTAGGAAAGGCCAGCATGGTGGTAAAAGCAGCAGCACTCAAGGAATAAAAGGGCAGCATCAATCTTGGAGAGGAGCAGTAGCAAAATGAAAGATATTCCTTTTGCCACGCTCTCCTACAGCAATGTAGCACTCTTCTTTTTCTTGGGAAGATGTTTCTAAAGTTGCATGGCTTCCATATGGAAGTAATTTCATCTCCTAATTAAGATCATATTCATGATTAAAAGTAGAGGAAGGAAGCCAGCTTGACAAGGGTATCATACTAAAAGCCAGGGTAACTGGGAAGTCTTTGAAGGATGTAAGATGAAGGTGGTTGGGGTTTGGAAGGAAGTGGTTTTATAGACCTTGTTTGGCCTTGGTTGTTTTGTGGTCATTACTGGAGTGGTGTCTGAGACTCATTAAGGGTTTCATTCTGACATGTTTATAGAGAAAGAGCGACAAGGCTCTCCTGCATTTGGCAGCACTTCTGTTATTGTAGGTTAGGAAAATTTACCCTTAATCTTTTATAAATAGTTACATTACTTGTGTTCAAGAAGCCTCATTGCATGATATTTGAACCGTTTTTTATCAAATATAGGCTAAATTCTTTAAAGGAAAGTTTCATCACTACTTTCAACAGAGAATTATGAAATGGGAAGAAAGGAGGAGGAGGAATGGCTTTGGATTTTAGTACTTCTGAGGGCATTACTAATTGGGATGAAAATAGAGAAAAGGAGAAAGAAAACAATTTCACTGATGGAATTGAAGTGCATTAGTTCTGTCCACACTGAAACAGAACAGTAGAGGAATGCTTTATTTTAGTTTGTCATGGACCAATTTATTTTAATTCAGTGGAAATAGATACATTGATGATTAAGTTTTAACCACTAAAGAATGATTTCGTTAAATTCTCATTGCACTTTGAGGGTCTACTGATGTTTTTGTTGTTAGGTGCCTTTCAAGTCAGATCCAACTCATAGCATCCCGAAGTACAGCAGAATGAAACACCACCCAACCATCTGCCATGCACACGATCTTGTTGTGTTTGACCCCATTGTTGCAGTCACTATGTTTCTTCTTTTGAGTTATGCCACATCAGCAGAAAGAGGTCACTGGGGCTCTACTCTATTCTTGTCATTAAGGTTGACTCCAATTTGAGGAGGCTACTCTTCCCCAGCTATCTTCAAGTGTGGGGGCTCATTTTGCAGCCTACATTTGACAGTTCTTCTCTCCTATTCATAGAGTTTTCAATGATTAATTGTTTCAGGCGTGGGCTGACAGATCCTTCTCCCTAGTCTGTCTTAGTCTGGAAGCTCAGCTGAAACTTGCCACCATGGGTGGCCCTGCTGGTATCTGAGATACCTGTGACATAGCTTTCAGCATCACAGAAACACGAAAGCCCCCATAGCACAAGCTGACATTCTCATTGTACTTTGAGGATCTATTAATAGATTAATACCACATCCAGAAACAATCAGCCATTGAAAACCCTAGGAGGATCTCTGTGAGTTGGACTCCACTAGATGGCACCTAACAACACCACCAATACATAAAAATAAATAAAACAGAACACAGGCAAGAATGTGCCTAATGGTGACTTTTCTTTATGCTTGAAAATCAGCAGTGTATGTGATAGAATAATATCAGGGATTGCTCGTCATGCATTCAAGGCTAGCATTATCATCTTTGGGCTAAATGAACATAATTTACATTTGCTATTTCAATGGTTACTATGGAAGATAAATTTCTTTTTAAAAAAACAAGGCATACCTGTTTTTCAAAAATATCTATATGCATGTATGAAGTGTGATGAAAAGATATGTTGTTGTTATTAGGTGCCATCGAGTCGGTATCCAACTCATAGTGACCCTCATAGGGTTTTCAATGGCTGACTGTTTCAGGATTGCCTTGGGAGTGGATTGCCAGGCCCTTCTCCCATTTTTGCGGTGCTGGGAATTGAACTCAGGACTTCAGAGACTGTAGTGCAGCGCTCTACCACCCAAGCTAAATCCCAGCCCCGAAAAGATATAGTGAATGTTTAAATTTTAAAATATTATTACAGTAAAAGAAATATTGCCATTAATCCCCCTCAAAAGATCCCCTGGCTTCAAACACACATCCCATCATGCTTGCCACTCTCTGAAGTAGTTCCGGAAGTCCTATTTTGTGAGTAGTTTTAGTTGCACTGTTGTGGCTGCCTTGATGTCCTGAGTTGATTCAAAATGTTTACCTTTTATGGTCATTTTGACATGGGGAAAGAGCCAGAAGTCATATGGTGCAAGATCTGGTGAATAAGGTGGATGAGGATGCACTGTGATGTCTTTATTTGACAGAAATTGCAGTACCAGAAGCCATGTGTGATGCAGAGTGTTGTCATGATGGAGGATGACACTAAAGACATTCATGAAAGAGGACTCCGAACTGTTTCAGAAAGTAGAACAATGGAATAAGCGTATTCAAAACCAGAGGGAGTACTTTGTGGGGGATTAATGGCATTGTGTCTTTTACTATAATAATTTTTAAAAATTTAAACATTGACTGAATTATTTAATCACACCTCATATATGTATATGCACCCCCCCACACTCATGGGAACAGATTCCAATTGAGTTTTATCTCATTATAGATTGAAATATAATAATACACATTTAGTTTTTGGTAGGTGGGCAGTTGGTTATTCAAGATGTATTATATTGAAATCCTTGATCCAGTTTTAAGTATAAAATGATACTGGAATTGGAATTACATTTAAGGGTATAGATGTCCAAAAACACCTCTGCAATGAATTAAAATTTTCCCTTTATCCCTTTTCACACTGTAAGGTAATAGAATACATTTGTGGCTTTATAAAGTCTCTAATTGGTTTTTGTTTACAAATTTCCAGTGGATACATGAAATTTGTGTGTGCACATATGTGTGTTATGTATCTGTGTACTTGTTGTCTTACAGAGGTAGATTACTATTTGGAGGGTAACATGGATTAGGTTGGAAAGCTAGAGACAGGGAGAAAAGAAAAATAGCTAGCAAGGGGGCAAGGTTGATGACTGAAGTGGGGGGCAGAAATAGGGCGAGTTAGCCACTGAGTCGCTATAGCCTTACTTGCTCTCCATCACCCCAGCCACCTTCTCCCATCTCTAGAGCTCTAGGCTGAGAAATCAGAATGGAATTTTAAAAATTAGAGTGCGGAGGAAAACATTAATTTTCTGACTGAGAACTTCAGTTTCCAAGTTGACTTAAACATCAGTGGGTCTTGCCACAAGATTTTTCAGGTGAATGAACTAAACCCAGAAGAAGATAAGTGCTCTGTTAGTCAGCAGGGAAAGCAATATATCAAATACTCCTGGTTTCTAGTTCAAGGTTATTTTTATGTCCCCATTCTGGGAGAAAGCTAGCAAAAATGAAACCAAGCATCTCTTTGTGATTAATCTCTTTGCTGTAGGCAGAGGCTGGGAAAAAGAAGCTTAAGTCAAACAGGGACCCTTTGTCTGAAAGGGCTCAATATTGCTGGAGCAGAGGAGTCATCTGATACTATGTAAAGTTCACCCTTGATCTTTTCAGAGGTAACTTTAGACGTCTTCATCAGATGAAACCAGTCTCTTTCCAGATGGTGCCCTATACACCTAATGATCCTAGAGAATCAGATCTTGGGTCTCTTGTGTGCTTCAAGTTCTTCAAACTGATCATGAATCTTTGGCCTTACGTCGCACTTGATGCCACCGGTTTTTCTGGTTTCATTTATGTATGCACAGGGGGATTTGTTTACCCAGTCTTTGAAGCTGTATTAATGCAGTTTGATATTCTACACCATGTAAAACCATCTACCAGACCATCTTAAAGCCCAAAGCTTCGATCAGAGACATTTAGAGGAAAGGAAAAAGCCTTTGATAGTCAATATTATTTATAATTTTAATATAATACATAGACATATACTTTGAATATACCAAATTCAGCTGTCTTGAAGACAGGCATTTTGATACATATTGGTAAAGATATTGATGAATAAACCACCAATAAATATATGATGATTATGGGTAGTATTTTCAATTATAAAACATCATTGAATAAATATTTATTGAACACTTACTTTGTGAAAGACACTGTGAGTTGGCCCCAGGGATTCAGTGGTGAAAAAGACAGAAATGTCAGTGTCCTCATGGACCATGCATAATCAGTCTGCAAAATTATGTCCTGATCAAGGATAGTAAGTAATAATTCTAGGTTCTAAGGTTTCTCTTTTTGCCTAGCTACAAATATATGCTTTTAATGTAAGGTCTTTATTAAAATACAAACACAGAAAAGTACACAAATCAAGTGTGCATCTCAGAGAATTTTCACCAAGTGAACACAACCCATGAAACTAGCAGCCAGAGAAAGCAACAGAATGTTACTAGCTCCCCCAAAACTCCTTTTAAAACTCCTTCTAGTCATTATCCTTTCCACAGTAGCCACTTTTCTGACTTCTGACACTTGTCTTATTTTGAACTTTATAGATATGGGATCTCCCTTCACTTATCAATATTATGCTTGTAAGATTCCTCTGAGTTGTTGCATATAGTTGCATTTATTCATTCTCCTTGCTGTATATTATTCTACTACATAACTATATTATAATTCATTTATCCATTCTGTTGTCACAGACATTTCAGATATTTCCAGTTTGGAGCTATTTTCAATAGTGCCACTATTAAGGTTCTTGTACATGTCTTTAGATGAACATTTCTGTTGGATGTATACTTATGAATTAGATTATTGGGTCAAGGGTTATATACACTGTATATAGTCGAATCTAATCTGCACCTTCTCAACAATTTTAAAGGGCTACAAAACCAGGTATGGATTAGAATCAGGTGCAGATTGGATTTGTGGTTTACAAATTCAGCTATACTACATATTACCAGTGCTGGGGTTCAGATCAGCTGGTAGAGGGCCATGGTGCACCCTCTGAGGACCTGGGTTTAATCCCCAGCATCGCAAAAATGGAAGAAGGACACAGCAATCCACTCCTGAAGCAACCAACCATTGAAAACCCCATGAGGGTCGCTATGAGTTGACTTGACAGCACCTAACATCAAAAACAACATACTGTCAAGCAGTTTTCCTATACAGTTTTCATACACAGCAGTGTGTGAAAGTTCCAGTTATTTCACATTCTTGCCAAGCTTAATGTTCCATGCTCCTTCATTTTCATGTGAATTTTTAAACAAAGAGAAAAAGTAGAATAGAGCCACTGGAGCTGCGATAAACAATGAGACATGAAGTTTATAGCAACAGTGTTAATACCTTGGCTTTTGTTTTGTGCCAGTGATTCAGGATGGCATTATATTGAATTACAGGTGCTGCTTAACTGTTGACAGAGTCAGAGTCACTATTTACAATGGAAAAATCCTGCAGAAGTTTGCCTTTCATATGTTTGTAGTTTGGGGCTCTTGCAAGTCAGCAGTAGCAGGCCATCATTTTTGCAAGAGAGCCAAATGAGACAAAATAATGTGCACAGGCTCCTTTTTTGAATTTCAAAATGAAAATGGCTTTGTGGAGTCCTGGGGAGGAAACATGCATTTGGAGGTGAAACAACCTACCATATCAAGGATAAGACTAAAAGCAAGAAGGTTGGAGCAACCATTGGTCAGCAAAATATGAACATGGGGCCGTGCTGGATAAATGGATACAGGAAGATAGCCGTCCTAAACTGAGCTTGTTAACCATATAGTAAAGCTAGAAGGAACTCTCAGTATAATGGATCCAGGCCCTGGCCTATTAGAAAAAGGCCCAGCTGAATAAAGAACCTTCATTTTAGAAAAATGTTGATGGTTTGCTTTTTTTTTTTTCCAGGCCAAGGTTTATACTCGCACACCAACCTTATATTTGGACTTCAAGTTGGACCAAGGAGCAAAGCATTCCCAGCCTGTTCCTAAAGGTATGCTGGATTCTCGGGGTGTAGTCATCATGTTAGGGAAAAAAGCCAAAAAATAAGGGGCTGCTTTCTCAGGAATGTGCTTGTTTCCAAACCTCAGCACAAAGTTCTATGAACTTTATGTTAAATTACATTTAAATTAGAAAAGACTGTTGTGGCCTTTCAAGTTAAGAAAATCAGGAAGAATTTGTAGAATGTTAGGGCCGGACCTCCTGGGCCATTGCCCTCAGTTTGAAGTGTGGACAGTAAAGCACAACAGATGAGTTCCTTGCTCAAGGCCGTGTCAAGACTTTAACAGATCCAGGAGGGCAAGTAGTACACTCATGTCTCCTGACTTTCTGGCCCCTGTGTCACCCACTGTGTTCCTGGTCACTTAAGAACAAGCACATACTCCATTGAGATACAGGTTTTTCTTGACACAGATGTGGGTATGCTTATGAAGACTAACGTTTAACTTGACATTTGAATCCAAAGAATAATTAGAAAACTCCCAAGCATCTAAGGTGAATTTTATTTAAAAAAATGGTTAAGTCTGAGGGTGTAGCTCAGACTTAGTGAGCTTGCCTAGCATGCACAAGGCCCTTGGTCCAATCCCCAGCACAGGAAAAACAAAAAAAAAAATTATACCTGAGGTCATTATGTTTTATCTTTGGACTCAATATTCATTCTTTTTTTTTTTCATTCTGTGTGTTTTTAAGTGCAGGAAAATTTAGATTAATTCACTTAAACCAATGCCTATAGTATAAGTATGGGAGAAGGATGTGGCACCCCACTTCCGGAACAATCCCAAAACAATCAGCCATTGAAAACCTTATGAGGGTCACTATGAGTCGGACACGACTCAATGGCACCTAACACAACAAATGCTATAAATGATTTTTTTTTTTGCTGGTAAAGTGGAAGCGCACCTAACACAACAAGTTGGAAAGCACAGGTGCTTTAACTTTTTGTGTGCAGTGCTTTCTACTTGAATTCTTTGCATTTGCTTCCCTCCAATCCTGTTTTCTTTCTTACCCACCCAGAGCAGCACTCTCTATGTGTCCCAGATTTACTATACAGCTCAGATCTGTTGGTGAATTAAATCTTGCTATATTTTTCCATACTGCACTAACATGGATGTGCCTACCGATCAACACATATATAGGGATATTTTGTCATTGTTTTATCAAAATGGAA
Source organism: Pedetes capensis (assembly GCA_007922755.1). NCBI lineage: Eukaryota > Metazoa > Chordata > Mammalia > Rodentia > Pedetidae > Pedetes > Pedetes capensis. Next base: position 13,352 of record VMDO01005698.1, on the reverse strand, counting down.
TCTTATTATGAACACTTTTTTTGCACCTTATTTTTTTTGACTAAACAGTACCTCATAGAAGCCCTTCCCAATGTACTCATGGGGCTTTCTTGTAATGGTGACAGTCTTTGTCATGGGTTTACAATGATGATGAATTTAGCTATTTCCTCTCAGTGGGCATTCACTTTGTACCTAGTCCTGGGCTACTGCAAACTAGTCTGCAGTGAACACCCTTATACATCTGTCTTCCCATAGGAGGATTCATTTTTTTCAATCAGTATTCAGGGTGGGATTGAGCCCAGGGCCTCGTGCCTGCTAGACAAGTGCTCTACGACTGAGCTGCCCCTTAGCCCTAATTTTATTTTTTTACTTTAAGACAAGGTCTTGCTAAATTGTACAGGCTGCCTCTGGACTCAAACTTACGATCCTCCTCTTTTAGCCTCCCAGGTAGCTGGGGTCAAAGTCATTGGTGACTGGCTGAGGATTTTTTTTTTTTTTGCTGTACTGGAGGTTGAACCCAGGGCCTCATGCTTGCATGCTTTGCAAGTGTTGGACCACTGAGCTGCACCCCCAGTCCATTTTCTTTTATTTTTTGAGACAAGGTCTCTCTAAGTTACGCAGACTGCCTCTGGTCTCGAACTTGCGATCCTCCTGCCTCTGCCTCCCAAGCCACTGGGATTACAGGCATGCACCACAGCACCCGGTGCTAGGATTTGTTTTGATAGGGATGGTCACCAGGTATATGGATGTTTAGTTTTATAAGACACTGTAGGTTGCAATCCAAAGAGGTGGTCACACTTTCTTTTTCTTTCCTTTTTCTTTTCTGTGTTTTGTGGTACTGGGGAGTTGAAACCAGTGCTTCATACATGTTAGGCAAGCACATCACCACTGAGCTACATGCTGCATCCCCAGCCTACTTTTTTATTTTATTGTTTTTCCTTTGAATCAGGGTCTTGCTAGGTTATACAGGCTGCCTCTGGCCTTGAACTTACGGTCCTCCTGCCTCAGCCTCCCAACTCCCTAAGATGACGGGCATGCACCACCATGTAGTCACACTTTTCTGTCAGCAGTGTATGACAGTACAGTTTCCCTGTGACCCCATCCATGAGAAGTTGTGGTTCAGGTTCATTTTTGCTCTTCTCTTAGCCATTGCCCTAGATTGCCTTATGAGAGAGTGTGTATGTATCCATTTACAAAGCTGGATTGGTATTTTATTTTGTCATTGTGAAAGTTAAACCTGAGATTTGCCTTCAAAAACATTTTTGGAGGGACACAGAAGCAAGTGGCTTAGACATGCATGCATAGCATTGGGTCTGTGGAAAAACACTTTAAGCAAGTCTGTCACACACCTACCTCTGAAGCCCAAGGACCTGGCCTTTCTAAGACATCATTTCTGGTTATAGTGAGTTCTGTCTTTCATAGTCTCTCTCTCCCTCCCTTTCTCTCTCTTATACGCATGCACACACACATCCATGCTGCCATTAGATTAGGTAATAAACCCAAAGTTTGAGGCTTTCCTGTCCAGTGCCTGACAAATAATTAATTGTAGTATTATAAAACACTTACCATTTGTAGATTTGGCCGTCCTGGCTTCCTGTCATCAGACATACTAGATGTAAACTTAGGCTGTATAAATTTTATTATGAAGTCATTCAAGTCAGGGTCATCCCTTGTCTTTTCTCTCTTTTTTTAAAACCCCTTTTCTAGGTCAAATTCCATCACATACTCCAAGGACTGTCTAAATTAATTTTATTTGGATGCTTTGTTGCATCAAATATTCCTTGAAATGTGTGGACTATTGGCTGGGTCCTGAGCATGTTTTGTTTATAATATTTTGATGGCTTTCATTACTCAGAGTAAAGGGATTTGACATGGATGTCTGGATTATGTTTGGCTTTTGGCATAAATTTTTCTGTCTAACTAATTTAATATTGACTTGGTTGTATCACTATCGGCCTAATTAGATAGAAATAGAAGTGTATGCTGCTACCATCCCAACCTGATACCAAGAAAATGACTGTGTCCCAAGGGAAATCCAGTTAAGGGAGCCTGGAAACATTCTTCATGAATCAGACTAGGTTTTATCTGAATTCCTTCCCATAAATAGTATTGGAATCAATTTTTACCATCTCTTTGTTTCCTTTGGGTTAGGCACGTTTCCACTGGGTTGTTCTAATCTCACAGAAAACAGATGTTTCAGGCAGTGGTGATTTGGAAGACAGTTGATATCAGGATTTGAGTGGGATGGTGCATCACTTACAAAGAATCCAATTTGTCGAGTTTCTGACAGTACCAGATTCCTTTCACATTGTATACACGTTTTTCACATTAGCTCTTGGCTAAAATAAGAATAAGTAGAATATTTTTTGGTAGTGACTTTTACCATCTCTTGCAAGGCAATCTGATTTTTCTTGCTGTAAACTGATGTTCAGATAGCATAGTTATCATTCATCATGAAGGGTATAAATCTGTATTTCTAGGAAAATACTAAACTTTTCCAAGAAACTTAGGCCTTCCAGTCCTCATGTCCCCTTTGACTTCTGACTGACTATATCAAAGTTCGGCATTCCACAGCCACCTTGTTTATTTTCAGCATCTTCCTTCACAGCATGTCTGCTTGTAGGTACTCAAAAGCATGATCTGGAATGTTAGAAATGGAGAACGGTTATGGTATGAAAAAAATATGATTTTGTGAGCCTTTTACTTTCCTTATCTTATAACTTTTCTTCACAGTATGTGTAGATCAAGAGTAAAATTTCTTTAAATAACATGCAGTCTACCTGTCTATGGTAGGCAGAATAATGGCCTACCAAAAAATGGTTTATGTTCTAATCCCCAGAACCTGTAAATATGTTACATAACAAAATGAACTTTGCAGATGTGATTAAATGAAAGCTATTGAGATGGAGAGTTCTATGGTTTGGATGAGACTGGGGTTTAGGTCAGTTGGTAGAGAGCTGCTTGATGCTCTCTGAGACCCTAGGTTTGATCCCTTGCACTGCAAAAATGAGAGAAGGACCCGGAATCCCACTCCCAGAATAATCCTGAAACAATCAGCCATTGAAAACCCTATGAATAGCAGAGAAGTACTGACATAGTGCCAGGCATGGCACAGTGTCGGAGAGTGTTTCTGTTGTACATAGGGTCTCTATGAGTCAGACCTGACTTGATAGTACCTAACAACAACAACAGTGATTTGGATCTTGAATGTCTCCCAAAGGCTCATGTGTTGTTGCTATTGGTAGGTGGATGAAATTTTAAGAGGTGGGGCATGCCATTAAAATGGGTATTGGGACCCTGGCTTCACCTCTTTTCTTTTCTACTTTCTAGCTGCCATAAGGTGAACAGCCTTCTTTGCCATGCACTCTGGCCATGATATACGGCCTCATCACAAGCCCAAAAGCAACATGGCCAATTGGCCATGGGCTCTAAAATCATGAGCCAAAATTAATGTTCCTCTTTTTTTTTAAGTTGATCACCCCAGGTACTTTGTTATAGCAATGGAAAGCCAACTAATATTGAGACATTACCCTGGGTAATCCAGGTGGGCACAATGTTATACAAGTCTGTATATATGCAAAAGGGAGACAAGGAAGTCAGAGTAAGAGAAGGAGGTATGACAATGGAAGCAGAATGATGTGATTGTTATTATTACAACTGAGGGGTTGAACTCAGGACCTCGCACATGCTAGGTAAATGTTCTCCACTAAACTGCACTCCTAGCCCCTTGTTTATTTTTTATTTTAAGACAGAGTTTCATTAAGTTGCAAAGACTACCTCTGGCCCCAAACTCTTATCTTCCTTGAGTTGCTGAGATTACAGGCATCTACCATCACACTTGGTGTGATTGTGATTTGTTGCAGCAACAACAGGAAACTAATTTACCCTCTTAAATATTTCAAATATATTTTTGCTTCTGTTTACCTTCAAAGGGAAGGAAAGAAGCCATGTCTTCTTTCCTCATTCAATTTAGAAAGTAGATTTTAATGCTATTTTAAAAGTAGAGTTTTAATGCTGTCCATACAGTAGCTACCTGGAAAATCACGTTAGGATATATTTAGATAAATCTTAATGTATTAGCTGATTATATGGATATATAACAAATTATGCCAAAGCTTAGTGCCTTAAGGCAGCTTGTATTATCTCACAGTGTCTCTTGACTTAGCTGCATCCACGCTATGATTATCCCAAGCCTCACTGGGAAGGACATACTTCCAAGCTCATGCTCATGGGGTCATTGGCAAGATTCAGTTCTTGGAGGATTATTGGCTAGAGTTTGTGCTATGTTCCTTGCCACATTGGCCTCTCCATAGGACAGGTCACAACATAGATGCTGGATTCATCACAGCACCCAAGTGAGACAGCAAAAGAGGACGAGCAATCTCAGAAGTGACATCCTATCATTTTTGCTGTATTCTACTGATTAGAGCCAGCAGCTGTCCCACTGTGACATCTGATCCCATCAGATCTCATAAGCTAAGCAGGGTCAGGACTGGTTAGTCCCTAGATGGGAGACTGCCTGGGAACACCATGTGCTGTGGGCTTGGGAGAAGGACCCAGTAACCAATTCCCCCAAATCAATCTGCCATTGAAAAGCCTATAAACAGCAGAGTTGTTGTTGTTGTTGTTGTTAGGTGCTGTCAAGTTGGTATCAGTACAATAGGCAAAACACTATTGCTGGTGCTTCTCTTCTATTCATAGGGTTTTCAATAGCTGATTGTTTTTTGGGAGTAGGTTGCCAGGTCCTTCTCCCAAGCCTACAGCACCTGGTGTTCCCAGGCAGTCTCCCATCCAAGTACTAACCAGGTCCAACCCTGCTTAGCATCCGAGATCTGATGGGATCAGATGCCACAGGGCTATGGCTGCAGGCTTAAATAGCAGAGTAGCACAACAGTAGTGTTTTGCCTGTTGTACATAGTGTCGGCATGTTGCACATTGGGACACCGACTCAACAGCACCTAACAACAACAATAACAACTGATTAGACACAAGTTACTAGGTGCAAATTACACATAGAGAGAGAGGATCATACAGGAAAATACCAGGAAAGATGAGTCATAAAGTTTTCTTAGAGTTAGCCACAGCACCTATGATCCTAGTTCAAAATGTAACACATCTTCCATATGGTCAATGACTCAAAAATGCATAGTCATTTTTGGGTCTCATGCATGCTAGGCAAACACTGCACTGCTGAGCCACACCCTCTGCCCCTTGTAGTTTTTCAAATGATTTAAGTGAGCCTGGAGAAGTACATGGTGAGTTTTCCTCAGAGTTCTTGCCTAATTCTCTGCTGTCAAGGAGACTATCCCAAACATGAATAATTCATGTAGAATTTTAGATGTAGGAGTGTTTTATAGAGAGTGGAAGCTGAGTTTTGTTCACTATACTAAATATATGATTTAACTCATGGGTAGTATTTTGCAAAGCTGTCTACTTAACAGTGCATTAGAATATTTGATCACAGTTTCTCTCACACTTATAATATACATTTAACAGTTGTAGATGTAAATCAACTGGTCTTTAGAGCAATGACAAACATGGACCAGAGATTGAGCTATAAAATTATCCAGTGAGACGTTTCATATAATTTTCCTTTGGGCAGGTTGTCTGTCTTTTTCATATTGATTTATAGGACAGTTGTCTATCTTCTCCTTTCTGCCTTTTCACTTTTCTGTACTATTATATTTGTATGTATTTTAATAAATAAAAGTTCCTTAAATGTATTTATCTGTTCCTTAATGGTTTTAACACTTTCTGTGGCTTCCTTAATAATCATTCTTTAACTCAAGATCATGAAAATATTCTCTATATAAATAGGTATTTTGATATATTTTCTCTACCTGGAATTAGTAGTATAAATTATTATTATCATTATTATTTGTGTTGGGGATCTAACCTAAGGCTTTATGCATGCCAGGCAAGTGCTCTACCACTAAACTGTATCCCCACCCACTCTTTTAGAATTATTTTTAATTGACAGATAAAATTATATGTACTTATGTACAGCATGATGTTTTAAAGTATACATATACATTGTGGAATGACTAAATCTAGCTAATTAATGCCTGTATTAACTCACATAGTTACTATGTTTTGTGATGAGGACACAGCATTTTTCAAGAATACAATACACTTATTAACTGTAGTTACCATAGTATAAAATTGATCTCTTGAGCTTATTTATACCATCCAATTGAAGTTTTATATCCTTTGATAGAATTTATTTTCATGCATGGTGATGTATAATTACATTTTTAACATGTTTTTGAAAAAGAGTAAAAAAGGGCAGAAAAACCAGTAACACAGAATATCATGAACACTTCAGGAATTACAGCCCACTGAATCATCCTGTTGTCATACTAACGATCATAACTAACATTTATTATGTGCCTGCTGTTTGCCACAAACTGCTCTTGGAACTTTCGCTGTATCAACACCTGCAGTCCTCATAATCTCGTGAGTTAAGGATTATGATTAGTCCATTTTTCAGATGAGGAAACTGAAGTACAAAGAGATTAAGGAACTTGCTCAAAATGAACTAGCTAGTGAATATTGAGGCTGAGAGTCTACCCCCACAATCTGACTTTTACTGTGATTCTCAATTGCCATCATGTCCTGGCACTCAGCTCCAAAATTTTTAAATGAATGATTTCACCAATTTAAAAATTGTATTGTGTTTTTATACTGTATGATACTTAGGAGAGAACAGATTAAATTAATAATTAGTGTAATGTGAGAACTATTCTAAGAACTTAAATACTTTTCAAGAATGATAGTGTTTATTTTTTCAATCTTAATAATTTAAGTACTTTTCAAGAATGACAGTGTATATTTTTTCATATTTTACATGTACTATTTAAAAATATTTTTCTCTCAAAATATTTTTCTCTCAGTTTGCTGCTGTTAAATACGGCCTAAGATAATTTCAGGGATATTTATGACATTCTCTGTTGTCTTTTAGCCTTTATTTAACTCTTAAAATTCTGCGTATTTTAGATCTTAGCAGTCTATAAGCTTGGCTTTAACTTCATGTGCCTAAAATCACTTGTTTTATAACTTTATACATGATTGTGTGATTATGTCCACATATTTGAATTGTTTTCTGAAATTTTCTGAGCAATTAAAAACCAGTTGTAAACACTATATTCTTGAAGAAGAGACATGTTTTGTGGAAATAAACCCCACACCAGTATGTATTACTTTAGTTGAAAACTGTCAAATTAGATATATTGGTAGTGGTAAAACTTCATTGCTTCCATGTAGACTTGATCTCTAAACAGCAGGATATACTTCCAGGGGATGCTAATATATTTTTTTCTTGCTATTTTATTAGCAAGAAAATAATCAGCAGAGTTTGCTCTCCAGTGGGCTAAGCTCCCTTCTGGCAACACAAAAGTGTGTCTTCTGAGAGTTAACATTCCAAAGAGCTTACATTGCTAATACACTTCTCAATAGAATATGAAGTTTAATTTATTTCTCAGTTTTTTGGTTAGTATCTGATGCAAGAGTGCTCAGTACTGTGAGTGTGGACCAAATCATAATAATTGTCCTTGATAAAAACACAAGATCTTTAGGGATGGCTCTTAAGTTATATGCCCGTAGCTTATGAACACAGCCTTTAGAATGATCATTCTGTAATGCAAGAAATATATTCTGAGTATATTATATTCTGGAAAGCCAGTTGTCTCAGGTGTCATTACCTGTGTACCATTCCATGCAATATAGCTGAGGATTTTACTATTGGTGTCACTAAATTTTGTAACATGGGCATCATCTTGTTTTCTTTGGATAGAATTCCCACAAATTCATGTAATAACCTATCTTTTTCTAAGATTGCAGAGCTGCAGAGTTGAAACCTCTCTTCCTCTTGTTGTTTATGTTTACTTATAAAATGGGAGTAAAATGCCTGTTCTTGGCAAGCTCATAGATCTTACTGTGAGCTGTCAGTGGCCATATAGATTGGGAAATCCAACTTATGTCATCATTTCTAGACTGCATTTTCCAGTGCGACACAGTCAGTATCCCAAGTGCCATGACATTTTTGATGCACATATCCCAAAATACTGAGTTCTTTACTCTGCATCTTGAGAAAGTGACTCTGGCAAGCTTTGCTGAGGGTATCATGCAATCTGAGAGGAGACTAGATGGCCTGGTGTTGGTGGGGAGCATGGGGCCATTTCTGTAGCATGACTTTTCTCTGGTCTGGGTCACAGCCTCATCAGAAGTGAATAATGTCCTGACTTGCATAAATTTTGAGGAAAATAGAACATGCAAAAATGGGCAAGAAAGTGAGCTGACATTTGTTAAAATACTTCCTAGCTGCAAGGCATGGTGGTGGTGGTGGTGGTGGTGGTGTTGGGTGCCATTGAGTCATGTTCGACTCATAGTGACCCTATAGGGTTTCCAATGGCTGATTGTTTCAGGATTGCCTAGGGAGTGGACTGCCACATCCTTCTCCCATTTTTGCGGTGCTGGGAATCGAACTCGGGACTTTGGAGACTACAGAGTGGTTCTCTACCAACTGAGCTAAATCCCAGCCCAGGTATGGTATAGAGAAGGATAAAATATAACATACACACATATGTCCTTGGTCTCCTAGTGAGGGTTGTGGTGAGTTTTAAAACTGCACTTTCTGCCTGGAAGCATGTGTCTGCTTACGTTGTTATCTTACAGTTTCTTTGTTGATTTGTTTTCTGGGGCTCCAAGATGCCCCCTTTAAGGTTTGCTGCTTCCCTGTCCTTCCTTCACTCCCCAGGGCTAGATTTAATGTGGAGATGGGGCAAGCAGTTGTTCAATGAGACTGGAGAAGAGGTAGAACAGATTGAGAAGAGTCTGTCTTCCAGCATCAAGAGGTTGGGCTCACACTGGGAGAGAAGGGGGCCATTGAAGGAATTTATGAGAAAGCACTAAGGGTTTTGATTTTGTTTTTGTTTTTGTTTTTGTTTTTGTATTTCTGTGGGCTGAACCAATGGCCTCACATATACCTTCCAAGCACTATGCTACTGAGCTGCCCTCCCAACCCATTTTTTTAGCTTTAAATTGAGACAGACTCTCCCTAAGTTAGGCAGACAGCCTCTGGCCTTGAACCTGCAATCTTCCTGCCTTCACCTTCTGAGTCACTGGAATTAAAGGTATGCACCACCACACCCGGCAGCACTATGACTTTATAAGGAAAGTATTTGTGTGTGTGTGTGTGTGTGTGTGTGTGTGTGTGTGTGTACATGTGTGTGCATGTTTTACAATTGGGAATTGAACTCAGGACCTTGTGCATGCTAGGCAAGTACTCTACCACTGAGTCATACCCCAAACCCCTATTCATTCATTTATTTATTCATTTATTTTTCAGACTGGAAATTGAACCCAGGGCTTCACACATGCTGGACAAATGCTCCACCACTAAGCTACACCCCAGCCCCTTTTAAATTTTTTATTTTGAGGCAGGATCTCGCTAAATTACACAGGCTGCCTCTGGCCTCGAACTTGCGATCGTCCTGCCTCAGCTTCCTGAGTCACTGGGATTACAGACGTGCACCACAGCGCCTAGCTGAAAATATCCTTGTTTGTAGAAATATGGGCATGTAGAAAATTATTTGAGGATAACAGGTATCTGTCTGCAAGTTACTGATAAATACTTCAGAAAAAAGAATGAGTCACCAGGCCATGTTTTTCTATTTTTCTCTCCGTGCACCTGTATAAGGAGTAGTTGTAAATTCATTGGAATAATCAACACTGAGACTGAGATTGGAGAAAAATGATATGGGTTAAGTCAAGGAATGTAGGCTGAGGAACGCTGTCACTAGGGATATTTGCAAGAATTAGGAACCTCCCTGGCAATCAGAGCAAATGCCACAGAAAATGATTTACATATTTAAAAGAAACATTGTACATTTTTAACATTTGGCTAAAGTAGGTCTAACTACTATGTGTTGCTGACTTAACTGTCCTAGGGGGCCAGGAGAAAAATATGATCGTCATTCCAACTCATTTTATTAGTTATTGCCCCAGGGGAAGAGAAGAGCTTCCCAGCTGCAAAGAGCCAGTAGTTTGGCAACCATATTTGTGGAAGAAAGGAAAATGCAGGGTATGTGACTTCTGACAGAGCTACGACAAATTGAAGATAGCATCAGTTTCTGGTGCAGGACATAAAAAGTAGAGCAAGTCTTGAAGGAAGAAAGAAAGACCCAAAAATCTCACAGGAAAGCTCTTGGATGATGCAATCCTGCTTTTCTTGTTGTTAGGCACTGTGGAGTTGGTATCCGACTCTTGGCGACCCTACATACAACAGGGGAAACACTATTGTCAGTGTTTGTCTGCTGTTCATACGGTTTTCAATGGCGGATTGATTTTTGGGAGTGGATTGCCAGGTCCTTCTCCCAAGCCTACAGCACCTGGTGTTCCCAGGCCGTCTCCCATCCAAGTACTAACCAGGGCCACCCTGCTTAGCTTTCAAGATCTGAAAAGATCTGATGGGATTGGCTGCAGGCATCCTGCTTTTAGCAGAGAAGTAATTTTAACAAAATGTGCTTGTCCTTAGACATACAGCGTGCACTCTCACAATTGAGGATTTGTTTTCTTTTTTGGGTGCCTTAAGAAGCAATGCTTAATGGAAATTAAACAAGGTTTAATAGAAGGGATTGCAGGTGGATCTCATGCTAAAAAGAAGATAAAAAGGAAGTTGCTCCATTGTCCTATTCCATTACTTCTAATACTTGCTTTCCAACCGGCAACATGAATTGTGTTATAGTTGGCTAAGACACTTTATATCTTAACAGAGTACTTTAACAAGGAGTATAAATAGGTGAATGCATTTAAGTAACTGACATGGCTGTTCCTTAAAGCAAACATTTAGTCCTTCTGGGTCCTGTCAAAAGATGTTTAAGGGCTGGGTGCGGTGGCGCACGCCTGTAATCCCAGCGATTTAGGAGGCAGAGGCAGGAGGATCACAAGTTCGAGACCAGAGGTAGTCTGTGTAATTTAGTGAGACCCTGTCCCAAAAAGTCAAAAAATGGGGTGGGGGTGCAGCTCAGTGGTCCAGCACTTGCAAAGCATGCAAGCATGCGGCCCTGAGTTCAATTCCCAGTAACACACACACACACACGCACACACAAAAGATTTTTAAAGAGAAAGAAAACAGACCTGAGAAATTATGTGTGACTAGGTATGCATTTAAAGGGTAAAGGAGGAAGTGAAGGAGGTGGAAGAGAAATGACATTAGAACAATTAAAATAATTCCATATAAAAACTCGGTCAAGCAATTGAGAGCTTTGAGGTTTTGACAGATGCAGAAGCAATTACTTTTAATACCTTGAAGGCATGAAGAGGGGATTGGTTATATGAATTTTAAAACTTCCTCACAATAGGATGCTATGCACTTTGCTAAGGATGAGTTACAATTCTATGTTTTGATACGGAAGCATATTGAAAGCAAAACACTTGAGTTCTAGTTTTTAAGCAAATGTATAGTGCATATAAAGAAAACGCTCTGAAAGCACAAATACCAAATTCTTAACAATATTTATGTCATGGTAGATAAATGGGTTACAGAAAGATTTATAGTTTAGATCTTCCATGTTTTGTAACCTTAAAATAATGTGTTACTTTTTAAAATCAGAAAAATAAAGCCATTGGCACTTTGACAAAGAAATTTCAGCAATTTTCAATGATGACATTTTTTAAAAACAGAGAAGAAAGGGATTTTGTTTAGAGTGTAATTATGAATCAGGCTATGTAGGAATAGGAAGGCTGAGCCTCTATTAGAAATCAGAAAAAGAAGTGCGCTAGTAGAGCCAGCTCATCCAGACAAGACCTGAGGAATTGGGCTATAAATGGTTGGTATGTGTTTTCAACATCTACCATGAACCTCCCTCCCCAAACTTGTATAACTTGAACACACCTGATGATGCCTTATTTATCTTCGTATCTCCCCAGACAACACACACCCACAGTACAAATTCAATAAATGACGGTAGACTGAGCTTGAAAGACTAAATGGGGGAGGAAAAGAGTGAATAAGCTAAGAATAAATAACATTACTTCCAGAGGGCTTAAATTTATTCCAGTAACATCTCAGAGAACAATAATTGGAATACTTTGCAAGTGCTCTACCATTGGTTTGCACCCCACGTCATTTATTATTATTATTATTATTATTTTTAATTTTGAGTTAGGGTCTTGCTAAGTTACACAGGCTGCCTCTGGCCTTGAACTCATGATCCTCCAGGCTCAGCCTCCTGAGTCACTGGGGGTACAGGTGGGCACCAGTGGTTCCTGGTTAACTGTGGAATAGAAGGGTGAAAAGGCCTCTGGCATTCACCCAAGAGTGTTTGGCCATCCTTCAGATTTTCTTAAGGGCATTGAACTTATGGTAAATTTTATAAGTTACAGCTTTCCCTTTATTCCACCATCACATCCATGTCTTTAGAGTATATTTGTCCTTTTTGCCTGCTTTGGTTTCCTCTGTCACCATGTTGTTGACTGCCACACAGACTCCAGTCTGGGGCCTGCCTTCCAGCTGTGAAGTCTCTTTACTCCCTTTCCAGATCTTTTCCACTGCAGGCACAAGGAGTGATAGCCTCATTCTGTTTTGAGCTTGCCATTTCTAGGTTCATGTCTCTCAGTGGAAATACAGTATGTCTTCTGAGCCATGGGTAAAATGCATCACTATTCACGAAAATCAGGTGCTGGTGGAGAGAAGGCAAATGATATGGCCCCATAGATCATAGTAGGAATCTGGTGAATGCTATGTACTGTTTTCCCTAAAAAATTGTATGGGCAATTCCAAAGAGTTCCCAGGTCATTGGAAGCCCATTAATCCCCCAAAGATTTTACATCCCCATACTACTGAAATTGATGCATGCTCTGTTCTAGAATAAATAAAAAGTAATATGTTTACTGGAACACTAGAATTCAACTAAGTACAAAAAATCATATTTTAGCATTTTGTACACTTTATGCTACCTGAAGCCACACAAACTGAAGCTAAAGCCAGATTAGGGTGTTATAATTAAAACATGACATTAGAACTAGAAGAAATAATGTGTTTGTTAATACAATTTTTGTCAGCAAGTAAGTTGTCCACTGTTTACTTTGGGTGATGCCTAAACACTGGAGGCCCAGTCGTTTAGGTTCAGAAGTATTTTGATGTGTGTGTGTGTGTGTGTGTGTGTGTGAGAGAGAGAGAGAGAGAGAGAGAGAGAGAGAGGGAGAGAGAGAGAGACAGACAGACAGACAGAGACACAGAGATAGCATACATGTATGTGTATTTTAAACAGCTAACAGAACTAGAATCTTAGAATATATATCTAAAAGAAAATAAAGGATTTCATTTCCAAAGTTTTCTTTTGTGTGTGAGTATATATATGTGTATATATGTA
>VMDO01005697.1:78729-98916 GCA_007922755.1 Pedetes capensis | reverse complement strand
CTCCACCCTATGATCCTGTAGCGCCACTGATCCTGACCTCTCTGACCATCTCCTGAACCTCATCACCTGGACCAGTGCTCCCTACTCCTGCAAGACCATCTAGCAAGCCGGCGAAACCAAGCCCAGGGGCCCCAAAGGGCCGAAGGCATCTAGCAAGCCACGAAGAGCCTCCCAACTCCTCCCATCCTTGGGAAGGAGGGGGGTAAAGAAGGCGAGCTGCGAGAGTCAAGACCATTAGACCTCAACTGAACACCAGCGGCTGTGGCTGTGCCTTTAAGGCTGAGCTGTACCAGCACTTAGCCTGCAGTATTCTATGCTGCAGGCATAGAGCCAGCACTTAAAGGGGTAGAGCCTTGCTCTATAGGGGCTGCCTGCTCCTTGCTCTCCATAAGGGGAGCACCCCCATAAACCTTCCCTGATCTTCTCCAACCATCTGAAGGTCTCCCGAGGTCCTTCTTTCACGACACTGGTCACGTGTTTATGTTGAGGGTTTGGCCCTGTCTTTAGCCGGGCTAGAGCCAAAACCCAGACACAGGTGAGAGAGGAAAATATCACAGGGTGTCTCTTTCCTGTTTTAGGAGATTGCAGCCACCAGAAAATTCTCTGATTATTCTTGAGAAGTACAAGCAATAAAATGGAAGTTGGAAACGTGAGGATACTGGGTCTGTCCAAGGCCACTAGAGTAGATAACATGATATAACTCTCTTATTATGTGTAGAAACAGAGCAAGTTTAAAGGTACTTCAATAAATAGCAAAAATAGAGAAAATCTATGTATAGTATAATTCATAAGTTGAATATGTTTTCAAGTTTTAAAAGTTCAGTCTATCTCTCTTAGAATACAGCTGAAATAATGTTCTTTTCTACCATCCTGCGTGATTATGGCTATCTAAAGTGAATAAATTATAATGTGGGCTCCCTATGGTAAATTAAGAAGGATATAACGAGGTGTTAGTGTAATAACCTCTTAAAGGAAGACAGATGAAAACAGTAATATAATACATGAATGAATCATTTTATTAAATTCTCACTGGGGAATTTTACTTAAAAATAAATATATTCTTCCCAATATGCACAATTGCCTATAAATTAAATATAACGACATGAGGAATTTTGCAATGGGAAGTTTTGACATTGTGTCATATTTTGATATCTGGCTGTTCTGCAATCCTATCACTTGTTAAATAGTCTTAGGCAACTGTCTTCTCACATCCACATAAAGAAGACAGTAATCCTTTCAGGTATGATGGAGATTAAATGGGTTATGTGAAATAGTTTTCATAGAAACTGGCACATAGTAAGTTTTCAGAAAATGGAATTATCATCATTATCATTATCATCATTATCATGACCTTCTTTTCGAGCACCATCATTGGGCCTAATTTTTAATTGACTGTGATTTACACATTATTATCTTATTTTACACATAAGGAAATTGAGGCTCTGAGAAGCCTCATTTCAAAGAGAACAAAGGAGAAAATGCCAGAGTTGCCAAATTCTTCTATATCTTCATAGAGACAGATTAGTTCATAGTTTGAATACATATCTAAAATTTCTAGAAGTACTTTTTGAGCAAGATAAATACATATATACATGAATTAGTGCAATAAGTACAATAAATATTTCTTTGGAAAATCTCTAGCCAGGTTTTCCTAAACCTTGACTATATTTTCCTATAATTCTTATTTTTAAGTAGAGAAAAAGACAGAAGTATTGATTCCCAATTTCCTCCAGTTTCAATCATTGACTATTTTACTTTATATCTATACAATAAGTCTCTGGATATCCAAAAGAAGAAGAAAAACAAGATCTTCAGCTGAATACTGTTTAGCCCAAGATAAACACTGTGCAACTATCAAAACCTGCTAGGATATTTTTTGTGTTGTGTGTCTTGGCCATTTCATTTTTTCAAAAAAAGATCAATAGCATATATCATGTGTATACTAAAGGTGGGGAAGTCTAGCAAAACCCACATTTAAAGATTTCCCCAAAAGTGTTCACCTTCTAAAGGTATGGAGTGATACCAGATGCTGAACTCAAAACTCACAATAAAACTCAGTATCACTGATAGAAGTAAGCAGTGTGCTCAACATCCTATAAGAATTGAGTATCTAAAGAAGTGCTACAAATGTTTTATGAAAGAAGTTTTACATAAGGGCAAAAATCAAATGAACTAAACACTGGGTATTAAGAAAATTGTGAAAATGATGCAGCAGATATTCTTAGACTCTATGTCATGTGGCTTCATATTTAGAGACATGGAGTGAATGATTTTCAGTTTGAGAGTTACATGGTTATATTTCCATTTAGAAATCACTATACTAATAGATTATGAGATAGTTAACTTGGATAGAACCTTCCTGTCATATATGAAACAATTCACTCATTCACTCATCCATTCATATGCATATGCAAAATGTATGTTCTTATCACATCCTAGGTGTAAA
This sequence comes from Pedetes capensis, assembly GCA_007922755.1. Classification (NCBI taxonomy): domain Eukaryota; kingdom Metazoa; phylum Chordata; class Mammalia; order Rodentia; family Pedetidae; genus Pedetes; species Pedetes capensis. Next base: position 96,470 of record VMDO01005697.1, on the reverse strand, counting down.
TCAAAGGTATGATAAAAAAGAAAATAAGAGACAGTGGTAATCCATATTTATTGTATCACTTTTCATAATAGTCAAGAAATAGAAACAACACAAGTAGACATAAACTGATGAAAGGATAAAGCAAATGCGGTACACACACAAAATGGAATAGTTCTATCCAACCATAAAAAAGAATGAAACACTGTTATTTATGACAGTATGAATGGAGCTGGAAATCAGATTAAGGAAAATAAGCCAAACACAGAAAGATAAATACTGCATGATCATACCCATATAACAAAGTTGATCCTAAAAAAGTGCAAAGAAGAAGAGTTGTTATCCCAAACTTGGGGAGTAAAAGGCAGGAGGGAAAGGAAAAAGTTGATCAATGGGTACTAAGTTATAATTAGATAGGAATAAGATGTTCTTGTGGTACTTTCCAGTAGGATGACTACAGATAACGACAATGTGCTTTACATTTCAAAAAGTTAGAATAAAAGATTTTGAATGCTTTTAACATAAATAAATGATATATAAAGAGGCTTATAGGCTGACCTTCATTTAAAATTTATACAATGTACATATTCATTGAAATATCACATTATCCTATTGACATGTTTGTCTTTTATGGTTTTATGTATAGGTAAAAATAAATTAAAATTTTAAAAAGGGGGGAAACTAAATATCTGTTCTCTCTCTACCCATCTTACTTTCTCTCCTTTCCTCTCTATTTTTCCTTCCTGAACTTAAGACACATCCAGGATGATAGTCAACAGAGAAGATAACATAATGATTTAATAGATTCATATAACTATCTGTATAAGAAATTATGATGATTTGAAAGAGATCCCTAGTAGTTGTATAGGACAGACATATACATTAAAGAAGTGTTTGGAGGTAGAATTTTTGGTATATGGAGACAGATTGTTAAGTAAGAAGCCAAACATAATAAATAGACTATAAATTGTATAATTCAATATACATGAAATGTCTAGAACAAGATAATCTATAGAGACAGAGAGTAGAACAGCCATTTTCAGTAGATGGGTGAAAATGAAGTGTGACTGCTAATGAGTACAGGATTTTTTTTGGCATGAGTAAATGTTCTAAACTTATAGAGTGGTGAATGCTCAACCCAGTAACTGTACTAAAAAGCTGTTTATACTTTACACAGGTGAATTTAATGACATCAGTTATACTCAATAAAGCTGTTATTAAGAGTTTATGTTTGTTATTATTTGAATATAACATTTTAATAACAGTTAAATCATTGTACTATCTGATCGCAGCAGATCTCAGAAACTAAGCAGGGTCAAGGCCTGGTTAGTACTTGGATGTGAAATCACCTGGGGATACTGCTGCTGTAGGCTTGGGAGTAGGACCCCACAGCCCACTCCTGAAACAATTGAAAATAGTATGTATGGCAGAGAAGTACTAACAATAGTACAGCAAATGGCACAGTGTCAGGTAATGTTTCATTCCATTGTCTATAGGGTCGCTATAAGTTGGACCTAACAGTACCTAACAACAACAACAATGATGACAACAACAACAACAACAACAACAACAACAACAACAACAATATATAAATATATTGGTAATTTTCCAGTAATATAACAAAAGAGCTTTTAGGGAAAGTCTCCAGAGCTTCAATGTAGTTCTAACAAAAGTTATTCTTTTCAAAGAGAGGCTTTCAAGAAGACTTATGGCCTTTTAGGATTTGCCCTTGGGGACATTTTATTCCCCTTTTAGGCCTTTTAGGATTTGCCCTTGGGGACAAATGGACAAATTTCCAAATATGAGTTTTAAATTGAATGGTGTTGAAATATACACTACTTACTTTACTATGGTACAAATATCTTAAGGCATTCTATTGTGCTTTATACAGTGATATTTTATCCATTATGTAAGATATTACCCCCTCACAGATTAGTTTTGCAAAACTGAGTGGATATTCAAATTCCTATGTATTCATAAACACATATTTTGCTAGAATATTTATACTATTAATGCTCAGTTTTGAGTTTTGTTTTTCCCTTCAAAGTGAGGGACTGATTTAGAATTTTTACTCGCCTCAGAAACCTATTTTCGAAGGAAGTGTTATTTTGCTTATATGCTTCAGTAACTTTGAATAAAGGTAATGGGGAATTTAAAATGCTGGGGAAAAAAGCTCAGCAAGAAATAATAATAAAAGGCTAGTCATATGAAAGCATTTTGAGAGAAGCCAGGGGGATATAATTATTACTAATGTTACCATGGTAGGTCTGTTATTTAAAATAGTGTTAACATAAGATAGCAAGAAAGTCAGTGAAACCACAGGATCGCAAATTATTGGAAATAATAGCATTATTTTCACTAGTTCTTCTTTGTGTTTTTCACTTGAAGGCCTGAAACAAAATTTTAATCAGTTTATTTCACAGGTGCCAGTTTTGCTCTTTTAGTATATTTACAACCTTAATTTTCCATTAAGAAGTGATTTAAAGTCACTTTAAGTATATATGTAATCTATATGTGTCAATGCTATGTGTCTTTTTTTAAGTAAAGTATAGAGGCTTTTTGGATTGCAAAAATAGATGAAATGTAATATATTTAAAATTTTTAGTGAAATCATATGGCAATGAAATAGGAAACATCCTTGTTTTTGCAATGGAGAAACAAAGATATACAGACAGAATATTCACATAAATATGTCCAAGTGTTCTTCACTACTATGATAATTACATCCTACTGATATAGATGTCATAAAATGACATAATATACATGAAATTATGAAAAGTTTATATAAAGCACTAGAAATGAAAAAAAAAGTGTTCCATTGTGACAGAAGGCACATCAATGAGTTTTGAGGGAAAGTAGGTTTGGAAAGCCAAGATAGAGGCATGACAAAAAAAATTAGGAACAATTTAGGGGTGATGAATATTATCTTAATTGTGTCAATGGCTTGTGGTTATTTACACACATTAAAACTTATGAAATTGACACTTTAAAAAGGTGCTTTGAGTATGAAGTATAACTCAGTAGTGCTATTGTATTCTTTTGTAAATATAAATGCTTGTTATATATTACACCTGTCCATGCACACACACAAAGTAATCCCTAAATCAACCACTAAGTAACACTCAAAAAACAATTCTGACTAATTAATTAAGCCATATGTTTGGTATAAACACCCAGAAGAAAATGCAAGGATTGATGGTCAGACACCCTAAAAAACAAGAATCAAATATGTACTACCTAAAAATACGCACATCTTCAGTTCAGAGACATGGATAGGTTGAAAGTAAAAGGTTGGAAAATATATAATACCATGTGAGCAGTAACCATAAGAAAGTTGGAGAACCTATTTTAATATTTTATAATACATACTTTCAGCAAGATATAAAAGATCACAAGAAAGATTTATAACAAGAGGAAACAAATCATGAACTTAATGAATTTAATATACACTTGCCTAAGAATGAGAACCTTGAAAAACATGCAGCAAAATACTGGTAGAACTGAATGATAGCTAATTCATCAAAATAATTTTGTACTTAAATGATCTACTCTTAATAATTGATAGACTGATTAAACAGGAAATCATGAGGGATACAGAAGACTTAACACCTTCAAACATGACATATATAACATAGTCCATGCAATGGCTGCACAATATACATCATTTGAAACATGCATGCTAGAAAACTAGAAAACAAAGACAAAAGTTTGTACTTTAAGCGAACATCAAAACTTAAACATCTTTAGTCAAACTACACAAGCAAAATAGAAGAGGCTCAATTTATCAAAGTCAGGTATTCAAAGAGGATTTCACTATTGAACCACTACATATTGTAATACTTATAATAAATCCTAACAAATTAACAATTAAAAACATAGAAAAGTTATAAGAAAGGCATGAATTACCAAAATTGACTTTTGAAGAAATAGAATATGCAAACAAAGCTATAGCAAGTAAATTGACTTACTAAATAAAAATATTCTAAGAAAACAAAGCTTGGTTCAGATGGCTTTCTTGTGAAATTTTATCCAATATTCAAAAATACATCACAATAAAACAATAATAATAATATTTTGCAAACCCACTTAGAAATTCAAGGAAGAGTTCACAATTTCCTAATAATAGGCATTGGATTGTATCATATGCTTTTTCTGCCTCTATTGACATTTATGTGTTTTCTCTCTTCTAATCTGTTAGTATCATTTATGGCAATAAATGAATTTCAGATACCAACCATTCCTGGAATAAATACCATTTTACTAAGATTTATAATTTTTTTCAGCTAGATTTGGGTTGCTCATTCATAAATACTGTCAACATTTAGAAATAGACAGGAACTTCTTAGAATGACATGTCTATGAAATCTCACAACTTCACACCATACTTAATTGTGAAAGATAAGTCTTTCCCCATAATATTCAGAAATAGCAAGATGTCTACTTTTATCACTTCTATTTAATGCAGTATAAGAGGTTTTAGATATGGCAATGTAGGAAACATAAAGCACATAGTTGGAAAGCATATGTGAAGCGCGGGTTTCTACCCCAAGTACAGTGTAAGGAAAAAAGTGGGAAATATAAGGTAAAGGATTGAAAAGGAAGAAATAACATTGGAGACAACTGCACCCTCAGTCCTATGTGAAGGCTGGGCTCTATTTTCTTTAATTTTCTCAGTGGTTGTTTCTTTAGCCACTAGTAAAATCTTGGCACACATGTGCCAATCAGTTCTTTGATGAAAACTTGGTGATTGTCCACTGCAGATCTTCAGCATAATTTCTTTGTATAATTGTATACACTCTTGTACTTTGTTTTGAATTTTAGCAGCCTTGATATTGTTGGACTCACATTTTGATTATGGGTAATATGGACGAATGTGTTTTTGCAAAGTTAATAGTGAAACTTCCAAGACTGGGAGATGCTAGTTTGAATCTCCAGAATTGACTTCCAAATAAACTCCACAGAAATTTGCTTATCAAAGGAACAAGTACAATGAGGTAGAAGTGAAAAATTCAAGGACAAAGCCACCAAACAGTTGATTGTAGTAACACACAATCTTAACTGTCATTCAGTGGTTAGGAAAACTTGCATTCAGAATCACACCATATTAGCCCTGGTAGAGACTGAGTGTCTTCCGTGGCTACAGTTACAATGATCAGAATCACAACACAACCAATAGAGCCACATTAAAGAAAACGAATGCCTGCCGCTCACGTTCAGAAGAATCACATAAACCCTGGAATGTTACCATCGAAAACCAAAATGGATTGAACTGGAGAACATCATCTTAAGCTAACGAACCCAGTTGTAAAAAGAGAAATACCATATGTTCTCACTCATATGTGGGAGCTAAACCTAATTTAAAGGAAGAAAAAATCTATACATATGTAGATATACAAAAATGAAGAATTATACTTATCTAAGAAGAGAAAATATAAGGAGAGTAGAAAGAAGGAGGGAAGGGATGAGCAGGTTGAGGCACGGTAGGGGAAGAGGGAAAAGGGATGGGAAATAAAGTAGAGGGAAAAAGGGAAAGAGGGGGAGAGGAAAAATCTCAAAATATATGATGCAACCCTATGAATATATGGGAAAAATAGAGGAAAGGAAAGGAAAAAAATCAATGACAATATAACCCATGAATGTGCATAGCTTTTATTACATATTAATCAAATGGTTCTGTAAAATATATGTTTTTGAAAGTGTAACCAAAAGTGATGTAATAGTTGAATAACGGAAATAGCAAAAGTCTTATTTACTCTGTAACTTACTGGCATTGATAAATAAAGAAAAAAAATGCAGCAATGCAGCCAGGCACAGTACTTTTGTAACCCCAGCAACTCCAGAGACAGAAGCAAGGAGATTGCGAGTTCAAGGCCAGAGGCAGACTGCATAATTTAGTGACGTTGTCACAAGATAAAAAATAAAAAATGGACTGGGGGTGTAGCTTACTGGTAGAACACTTGCAAAGGATGCGTGAGGCCCTTGGTTCCACCCTCCAGTACAAAAAAAATGAATTTTTTTAATTTAAAAAATTAAAAATTAAAAATGGTCTGAGTGTGCAGCCCAGTGGCAGAACACTTGCAAAAGTATGTGTAAGACCCTGGTTTCAACCTTGATTTCAGCTAAACAAAAGAAACAAAAAACCCACACCTCCATCCATAACTATATGTGCAAACAGAATCAGCACTGTCCAAGAAAACACAGTTTTTCTACAAAGATCTCCTTAAGTGATCAGTTTGTGATGTATATAAATGTTTGTTTATAGATTATCTAGCACTTGCCAATGAAATAGGGTGCAGCAAACTCTTGAGGTGATTACTTTGAGGATTCTAGTAGAAGGAAGGAAACAGAGAGAAAGAGTGATAAACAAGTGATACTATTTGACCAGCATATTTATTTGCTAGAGTTCATTTGAGCCGAGGTTTACCTCAGCTGGTAGAGTGCTACTTTGCACTGTCTGAGGCCCTGTGTTCAAAACCCAAACTACAAAAATGGGAGGAAAACTTGGCACCCCACTCCTGACACAATCCCCAAACAGTCAGTCATTGAAAACCCTATATATATAAGGGAAGCACTGACATAGTGCTGGGAGTGGCTCAGTGTCATGGAGTGTTTTGTTCTGTTGTACATAGGGTCATTATGATTTGGACCTTACTTGATGGCACCTAACAAAAACAAGAGTTTATCAATGAATATCCTGCCACTATTTCACACTTTGTTCTTCAGTGAACAATATTACACTTTTATTGTTTCCGTTTCATATTTTATTTTGAAGATTAAAATAGGAAACAAGGAAAATTCTGTGAACAAGATGAGAGGCATATACCAATATTGTGTGACCTTGTAGAAACTGTGAGAAGAAAAGAAATATACAGAAGACAGAGATATAATATAAAGTTTCTACTGAAACACAGCATGAGCAAGATTTTCCATAAATTTGAAAGGGAAGATTTAATAGTTTGCCTTCCGTCTTATGTTGTTGTTGTTAGTTGTTGCCAAGTCAGGTCCAAGTCATGGCAACCTTCATAGGGTTTGCAATGGCTGATTATTTTGAGATTCTTTCCTGAGTGGATTGCCACATCCTTCTCCCATTTTTCCAGTGCTGGGGATTGAACCCAGGGCTTCAGAGAGCACAGAGCAACATTTTACCAATTGAGCTAAACCCCAGTCCTTCCTTGTTCTATGTAATAACTTTTTAAATAATATATACTCTTAAAATCTGTAAATGCAAATATTTTAATCTATTCATTTATTTTTAAACTCATCGATATTCCTTGAAAAGTTGTTTTGTGATAAATATTATAAGAACTGGGATGATAAGGTTGCAAAAACCTTGTGGGATTTATAGTTTGTGATCTCACATTCATATTTAAAGTATGAAATTCGGGAGTTAAAATCGTCTAACTTTGTCCCATATTATGTGGTTCTATGCCTCTTGGTGTCACTCATACATAGTTCTATTTGTATGCATGTGAAAAAATGGTGGCAATTTACAGTTTTAGATGAACAAACGTCCTGTTAACCATTATCATTGTTCTCCCTAGGAAGAAAGTCTTGTGAAAATTTTATTTAGAATTGCTTAACTGTCTCACTGCAAGTTTTTAATTTCTTTAGTCTTGATTTTAAAGTGTCTTATTAAGAATGTTCAGTAGTGTGATAAGGAGTTTAATTCACTTTCTTTTCCATTACAAAATGATTCATCAGGCAAATATTTTTATTATTCATTGAACTGTTTTTGTCTTCCTGAACTTTTGGAACTTAGTGAAGACTTTTTATCAGAGAGGTTCTAAACAGATATGACTTCTCAATGTACATAATAGAACTAGAAACAGCAAGATAAGCATGAATTAGCAGGTCAATGAGAGCAAGCAGAGTTCAATTCCTCTTTGAACTGCTAACTTTGCTACTTAATTAGGTACTAAGCCAAAACTAGAAAGAAGCTTAAAATCATGTGCCACATGCTGTATAAGAAGAGCTCTTTGTTGAGAGTAAAACTGCTTATTAGGGAGATTTTCTAAATTCAGCATTGGCTGACACTTTTTTGTTGTCCTTTGGGATTTTTTCTGTGAGTCTGTATGTGTGTGTTTGTTTTGTAAAACAGTATCATCTTGTATTAATACAATCTTTCCTTTAAAAACCTTCAAATAGTAAATACATGAAAGGTAATGAATGCTCACTAATAATTATAATTTTCCTCAATAACATATCCCACTAAGAAACTTTTCTCAGGTTGAAAAAATTCCTTTGAATACCTTTAATTTGTATTTTGTAAAAAATAATGCCAGAAATGAGGACTATCATGACATGTAAAGAGTTAGGAAAATAACTGTAGGGAAAAATCAATATCAATAGAACTCAAATAAAGGTCTTTGTCAATTTGCTCTGGAATAGAATTTCAGCCAATATATAAAACTCTGCCACAAAAGAGAATTCCATATATGTTTCCACAATTATTAAGGGATGTAGAAGTCCAATTATATTTAAATGTGTCCTGTGAGATCTCTCCCATGACTTATTTTCCAAGATATTTCTGCATTAATTTTCATTCATTATACCTCTCACATAGTGTTATCTAAGAACATGGGAGAAAAATGTAATAAAAGAAAAGAAAATCTGCTTGCAAAATATTCTAAACTTCATTTCACTGAGGAGATGGAATGAACAATAATTGGAAGCCACTGTAAATTTCTGCATTAATCATAGACCTTGGGCCTGGCAATTTATGGATCAAAATAGCTCTTTTCATTTGTTTTGCCAAATTCTTGAAATTTTCCGTTCTATTTTTTTCAGAATTACATCACCATCTGATTTTTAAGATCATTTTCTCAGAAAGAAAAACAAAACTGCTTTTAAATATTATTATTGAATATTATTATTGTTGAAATGATTATAACTAACAAGGGCTGGGATTTAGCTCAGTTAGTAGAGCGCTGCGCTGCAGTCTCTGAGGTCCCGAGTTCAATTTCCAGCACCCCAAAAATGGGAGAAGGACCTGGCAATCCACTCCCAAGGCAATCCTGAAGCAAGTCAACCATGAAAACCTATGAGGGTCACTATGAGTTGGATACTAACTCGATGGAACCTAACAACAACAACAACAACTTAACTAACAAAATTATAGGCAACTGATTTAAGCATAGGTCGGGACAATGTGACTTTTAAATATGTGTGATAGAAAATCCATCTATTTGCTCCTTTGTTATAATTTGGAACTATTTGATTTGACTCCTAAGGATCTGCTAGCTATGTCCTTTCAGTCTAAACTATAGCTCTGGTAATGGAGACACATATACAAATATAAGGGAATCTGATTCATGAGAATTAATCTTCAATTGGAACAGTAGAAAAACTTAAAGACTGATATAATTAGCTCTTGCTAAAACTGTAGGATAACAGCTACTTCTGGTAATCTCTGTATAGGTGTGGTTTGCTTCTTGTGGATCTTCAGGAAGGATTATATCAATACCAAATTTCACCAAAGTAAAACATAAACAAAGATTTCATGCCAATCATGTGTTTTGCCTTCACTTTTTAAAGCAAACATTAATCCTGCCATTATAACCCACGAATCTGTAAGTTTCTAGTGACATATATCTCAAATACCAAACATTGTGACATCTTAATGCTAACTTGCTGTTAATATATTAAAGAACAAGCATAATTAAGAAACTACCTCAATTTTATGATTTATACTTCGATAGTGTAATCCCCAGAATTGTATCTGAAATGTGTGTGACAATTTGTATAATGTAGTGATTGAGTACAGAAACTCTTGAACTAAACTGCCTGAATTCATACTCTTGCTCCACAAACTAAAATTTCTTAATCTCATTTTTGGTTTCAGATCTCCCAGTTGTCAAGCTGAGATAAGAGCACCAGCTTCTGGGGTTGTTGAGAGATATACCTCACATTAAATTTTCTATTTAAAGTCTCTGAACAGGGTCTGACATATAACATTTTATACATTAGTGTGCTGGCTATTATTCTTACATTTGAGTTATAGTAGAAATATAATTATATCTCAGCCACTTGATTCAAACTGTGCCAGTATTTACAATATAGAGCTCATTCCAGCCATGCTGACTGGTCAAAATGTGATGAAGAACATTTCTTTTCTTTCCTTACAGTTGTTTAAGAGTAGTTAATGTTCAAATCTTCTACATACTGAAAGTTACAGTTCTAGAAAAATTCACAGTCACTTCCTTTGAACACATAACTTCCACCATGATAATAGATTCTCTTCAATCTGTCTCATAGACCAGGTATTACATTCCCCCCAAATTATTGGTAACTGTCATGGAGGAAATGTTATTAGATTAGTTTTTTTGACTTTATGGCAAATTTTTCCCATAGGGAACTTTTTGACCATTACTTGGACTATTAACAATTCTAGGTTAGGGTTTACCCTCCAAACAATGTATTTTAATAACTTTGAAACCCAAAATAAAGGAGTCAGGAGTTCCAATTTCTTTACTCAGAAGGCTTCTAGAGCCTATGTAATATCATAGTCACAAACTGAAGTTAAGCAGTAGTGTTTGATGAACATTGTTCAGAATCTAATTTATAACATGGATATTGCTGTCTGTTATGGTTTGAATGTTAAAAGTCATCTATAGGATAGTGTGGTAAAACCTATGTCCCCAGCTGGGGCCTAGTTGGAAGAAGTAGGTCATTGTGGGCAGATGTGGATATCTTGTTCCTAGCTCCTTCCTGTCTTCCTCTCTGCTTTCCGTCCTCAGTGGGGTGAAGAAACTACTCTGTCATATATTTCTGCTTCCATGATGCTCTATCCAAACACATGGGGACAAACAATAGACTAAACTCCATGAAAATGTGAGTCAAAGTAAGTAATTCATCCATTTAAGTTGTTTATGCCAGGCATTGTCACAGTGATAATACACTGTCCAATCCATACATGCACAATTAATGGATGCTCTATTGAGTATGTAATGAATGATCTTGATCTATTTCATTTCATTCAATATTTACCCATTTTCTTATCTTTATACTTTTTAAGTTCTAGAATAGTTTTGTCTTGTTAGCCATCTAACTCACTAATTTAATTTTCCTGAGTCACACATAATGAAGTTTATTGCCTTCTTCTTGGGTACAACTTCAGAAATGATATAGTCCTACAAATATAACTATCCTAATATTTTAGTTCATGTGTAACATAGTCTTATTTTTTATGCAAGTGAATGTCTCCCTTGATTTTGAACCTACACATTCTTTAAAAATGAGTATTCTTTTCAGTAGAAAAATATTTCAGCCAGTGACATTAGTCATATTTATTTTGGTGTATACTCTGTTTTGTAAGGAAAGACTCCTCAGTACTATATTCTGAGTCCTTATTTGTCTGAAAATATTTCTCTATTATATTCAAATTTGAATAATTCATTTCCACAGAAGAAAACCTGAATTTTTTTTATTTCATCACTTCTATTACATATTTTTGTTTTGCATAAACAAAACATAAAAAACATAAAACATAAAAACATAAAAACAGCCCAAGTTGAGCCATGTTTTTTCCTTCTGTAATAGCTAGTCCTATTCAGCATCCATACTTTTGTTCTTCATAAAGTCTTTTGCTCTTTATTCACACAAAAAAATAGGAGCACATAATTTTGGATTTCATCTGGATATGAGGGAGTAAAAAAACTGAATGAATCTTTACTATTAATAATGATAAAATTGAAGAAAACATAGGTACATTCTACATTTACAAGTTGGAAAGCTCACAAATTACATGATCTCTCAAATCATGGGAAAAATAAGAGAATCTAATCCATCACCCAGTTGTTCTGTTTGAAGATAATTTCTGGACACTGGTTCAGGAATGAGTAACCAACATGTGTTAGTTACTTTTGTGTCACTGTGACAAAACATCTGGAAGAAACAACCTAATGGAGGAAGGAGTTATTTTGGTTGGTAAATTCAGAGAGTTCAGTCTATCATGGTGGAGAAGGCATGGTGGAGCAGCTCACATTATGGTGGACCTGCCCTAGTGACCTACTCCCTCCAGCTAGGTTCCACGAGCTAAAATTTCCACAACTTTCCAAAATAGCATTACCAGATCAGGACCAAAACATTCAAATCATGAGCCTGTGAGGGACATTTTATATTCAATCTTATAACACAAGAAGAGACCAGCATTCTGGCTGATTTCAGAAGTCAGAGAATAAAGATTGATGAAGTTGAGACAAATAAAATGAACAACACTGAGTATTCAAGAAAGGTAGCAAGGCAGAAAAAATGTTCTAGAAGTCATCATGATCATCTCCTTGAGTCATTCATTGGTTTAATAGAAATGTTTGAATGAGAAGGTAAAATAGTATGAAGCAGAAAATGGTTCTAATGACAAAAATGAACAAAATAATTATGGAGCATGATAAAAATTCTCATCATTCAAGTAGAGTGGAGTATTCATGTTTTAACAGAGAGAAGAGATTGAGGATATTGACTATATAAATTATTTAACAGGTTAAAAGAACCACATCTTGGAAACGGTGTTATGTCTCAAGCTAGAAAAAACTAAAATAACTTTAAAATACGGCTCAAAAGAAATGAATTCATTTACAGTACCTTATTTGGCTCCCAGAGTAAACAATTTCTTTTTTTTTTAATTAGAAATTTTTAATGTACATCATAAGGCGATTCATTTTGACATGCTTTTCATTGTGACAATTTTCATATATGCAATTTGATAAGCATTATTCATATAGGTTACCCCTTACCCTCCTCTGTGTTCCCCCTCTCCCCCCTTCCCATCTAACTTTCCCATCCAAGTCTTCTCTATCTTTTACTATATAGTATTTTTCTATATGTCCCAGAGTAAACACTTTCTAAAGGAATACAACAAAAGCTAGTAACAACAATGACATGTCAAACCATAACACATACACTCAAAAAAATCAGGAAAATGTTACCCATAATTAGAAAGTATAACTATCAATAGAAACAGACTCATAGATTACAGATGATGGAATTAACAATGCAGACATTAAGATAGCTATCTTACATACATCAATAAGCCTGAAGATAGAAAATAAAATATGAACACAATAAAGAGTAAAATAAAATAAATGGAGCAAATATGATAGTTTAAAGCCCATAATCAGCAGAATGGACAAAAAAGAAATATGCAATCCTGCTGTGTTTGGGTGAAAAGAAGAGGCAGGAAAAAGACAAACCATAAATCAGTGATGCAAGAAGGCAGGAGTTGCTATATTTATATGAGCTAAAATGGACTATAAAATAAAGATAATTTCTACTAAGTAAAAGCAATATTTCAAAATATTAAAGTCAATCCATGAATAATTTGCAAAAATTTACCTCTGAAGTTTGTATTCATTTTTAATCCTGACTACATACGTATTCAAAGCAATATATCATATAAACAATTTGATTACATATAATATTATAAATCTTGTTCTCTAATTTCTTTTCTAATATATGTAGCTATAACTTAGATATTCCACTCAGAGTTTATTATCTCACTTTATTTCTCATATTTTTTGAACAATGAAGGAAAAATTTCAATCTTAAGAAATGAATTAAAAAAATAACTAAATCAATAGCCAACCGATCTTTCTTTTTTGAAGAGCTAATAATTCAATATCATATTTTTAAGTATAAAATATCTGGAAGGATTTTGTGTTTTTTATGGCTAAAGTAGTAACCCTCTTTTACCTGTGGGAGTTATATTCTAAGAACTCCAGTGGATGTATGAAATCACAGATAGAACTAAGTACTTTGTGTACTGTGTTTTCCTCTATGTATATGTTGCTGTTTGTTGTTAGGTACTGTTAAGTCAGTGTACAACTCATCTCGACCCTAAGTACAATGGAAAAAACAGTATTGTTAGTACTTCTCTACTATTTATAGGGTTTTCAATGGCTGATTGTTTTGTTTTGTTTTGTTTTGTTTTGTTTTGTTTTTGGGCGGAGGAATGGGTTGCCAGATTCTTCCCCCAAGCCTACAGTATTAAGTGTTCCCAGGTGGTCTCCTATCCAAGTATTAACCAGGCCCAACACTGCTTAGCTTCCAAAATCTGATGATATCCAATGCCATAGTGGAATGGCTACAGGCTATATGTACATACCTATTATAAAATTCAGTTGGTAGAGTGCTTCTCTGCGCTGAGGCCCTGGGTTCGATTCCCAGCAAGGCAAAAATGGGAGAAGGACCTGGCAGTCCACTCCTGAAACAATCCCCCAGTCAGCCAGCCATTGAAAACCCTATGAATAGCAGAAAAGCACTGAGATAGTGCCAGGCATGGCAAGGCGTCAGGCAGTGTTTCATTTTGTTTTCCATGCGGTCATTATAAATTGGGCCATACTCGACAGCACCTAACAATAACAAACATTATAAAATTTAATTCATAAATTAGGCATCATAAGAAAATAACAATGATAAATAGTAGTAAAATGGAACGCTACACTATAATAGAAGGTATGTAAATGTACTCCCCCACCACCTCCCCACCTCACACAGAGGGTTATGTATATAACATGAATACCCTGGAAAAATAAATGAAGGAATGATTCACATCCTTGACAAGATAAAGCAGAATAGCACAAGATTTTATTACACTACTCAGAGCAGCAATTTAAAACTTATGAATTACTTCTTTCTGGAATTTTTCATTTGCTATTTTCAGATCATAGTTAACCACAGATAATTAAAATCATGGATATTGAAGCAGCGAAATGGAGGGGAAGACTGTATTTCTAAAAGGTTTATATTTGTAACTCATGATTCTAGCTACTTTGCTGTCTTATTTTTATATTTCTAATAAAGTCAAAGATGCTCATACATATTATTGTGATACAATTAATTTCTAAATTTAACATAATAATTTAGAATAATAGGCTAATAATTTAGAAAAGTAATAATTTAGAATAATAGGCTAATAATTTAGAAAAGTATTGATAACATATACTGAAATTCATGGATTTACTCTTGGGTCTCTTTAGTCTAGATCTTTTCTCCTTTTCCTTCAAATTTACAACTTTTGGTGAAAAGAGTCAAGTGAAAGGGTGGAAGACAAGGAGATCTGACAATGAGCACTTCAGCCACTCTTTTCCCTCTGCTATGTCTCAACTTTTTGTCCATTTGATCTTCATTGCAACATCTTTAACTTGGTATATGACACATTGCCACATAGTAACCATTTAAACCTCTCAGGTTTAAAATTGAATAATAAAACCCAATCACATTAAAAACTTATAAATTTTATATTTCTGAGTGCCTTTCAAGTGAAAACATGTTTAATGTATATATGTACCTCTCTATGGCTTCATAGTCAATCTGAACACAAGAAAATAATTCTTATTTATGTGGAATCACTATCTGGAACAGCATGATTAATCATTATGTTAGGTTATATCTGTAGTGGTCCACACACCTGTTAAGATGACAAACTTGATGATTGATAAAATTGGAGGGAGGTAGTCTTATGCATGGTCATTCCTTAATTCAGATTCTCCTTAAGTATTCTTTTTAATAATTGATTTAGGTCCTGATATAACACCTCTGTAAATGAAGCAGACTATAAAAAATATTTTCATTAGCTTGGAAATATATATTTTTCTGGTGTAGTTATTACATTATCAGAGTAACAGAAATAGCACTTTTTCTCTACTTTGACAAATATTTCTTTCCTCCTATCTCTTAATATTTATAAGGCTTTTATAATATTATCGTGAGTTAGCTAAATATTTCTAGATTTGTAGCAATAAAAGTTCAAGCTATATTTATTTATCCTTTTGGAAAAACAACTTATCAAAAATCATTTTTTTTCAAGCTTCTTCAATACATTTGATTCAACTATTCCAATTTCATGTTTACTTCTTAATTTTTTTTTCTGGAATGTCCTTTTTGTACATAGACTAAGTTAATTTAGAAGCATAAATGTTTCAATAAATTTATTCTACTACACTATATCTTTTCTCCTATTGATTATTATAATACTTATAGTCTAGGCCACACTAAATGAAAGAAAAGAAAAGCTTGACCTCTGCCTGCACTTGTAATTGCATTTCTCTAAGTAGAGCATAAGCTCTTTGAGAAGGGGTATTATATCTTTTATTTTAACCCCGTCATCAAGATGCAAAGCAAAATATCTGTGATTATAAGCCTGATCTACATCTATATATTGATGCTTCATTTGAAAATTCTAATAATGGCACCTTCAAAATTGATCCTTTCAATGTCTTTTCACCAGATTTCCACATGACTGAGTGTTTTCCTGTATTCAGCTATTAATGCACTGACTAAACACTCACATCTCACTGTCAGTATGCTGAGGGACTAAGTGTAAAAGTGATAATAAAGGGAATACCAAGCCTGCAGTAAATTCCTGCATTAGCTGCCATATATATATATATATATATATATATATATATAATTTCTCACCACAGATCCACTCTCCAACATTCTTCATAATTTAATATGCTTTGAAAATTGAATTATTTGACCTGCACAAATTAGGGTTCTTGTTCTCCAGTGTCTATATGGTTTTAGCTATCAGGGGAACAGGTAAGAAAAGAGGAGGGAGAAGGAGGGCTCACGGTCTCCTTTTCCCTAGCTCCTGTCCTCATAGGCTTAACCTGGTGGGGGCTGTATTTTCCTCCGTAGGACTGCAGTTTCTGTCAAGGAGCCATTTTAACTCAGCTCTAGTCTCTGATTTCTGGTAGTCTGTTTTTCCATAGTTTCTTTACTAAGGGTTATCAATCCTCTAAGCTTTTGCAACTTCTAACGTCTTCTCTTTTATGTTTTTTCCTGAATCCTGGTCTTGTCTTTGTAAATATAAAGTCGTTCCTTTATTAAACTCTCCTCTATTATTTTAGTTGGGCTGTCATTCACCTCCACCCTTATGGACAATACTTTTACAGTGTTTTAAGTGAAGGATGAAAAACGTAAATACAATTCATCTCTTTAATACCTAATTTTGTCTGTGAGTTTCTTTTCAAAGAAAATATTTGTATTTGATATCAGTAAAGTATTACTTACGGTAAGCTTTGTAGTTGGTGAGGTCTAAATAAATACAATCTAAGCAAAATAACTTCCAAGGGGAAAACTCAGCTCAGATTGACCTTCTAAAGAATTAAATGAATGTTAAAAAATGTATTGGCAAGGAAGCAATGACATTTACCAGCTTCTAAAATAGCCATTGTGTTCTCTGCTGTCTTAAGCCCACAAGACAGCAAACTGAAAAGATCTCAAAGTGACTTGACAAAATGTTGGAAGCACCATGTAAAAGGCTTTGGTCGACATCTTGTCATGTTAACTTTATCTCTGCAAAGTCAGATGTTCTTATTCTCCACTATTTGATGTAAGAAGATTATGGTGCAACATGACAGATGGATTTAAAAAGTACATTCCATTCCATCTGGTCCCAAGTGGAAAGACGAAAGTCACTCACAATTTTTCATCAAAATATTCCAGTGTGAATTTTCTCAAAAGTAAGCTTAACAATTAACAAAGAAATTCCATAAGGTTCTAGTGATGCAGGATTCAAGTTATCCCTCCCCATTATGAACATGTGGGCCATGTGCCATCTAGACACAACCAAACTATCAAATAGAAAAAATTAATGTTAGAAAGTTCCAGAAACTTTTTATGACAATGTGTTTGACTCAAGTTTCAGTGACCTCTCTTTTCCCTTCCAATTCTGACAAGCTTTAAAGTGAAGCAGTTACTCATTAATTTATTCTATTGTATAAATGGTAGAAAACATTTATGGAATATCTTATTATTTACATTTG
>VMDO01005697.1:32500-78629 GCA_007922755.1 Pedetes capensis | reverse complement strand
CTTATATAATATAACAATTCCATTATAATAATGAATAACTAATATTTAATAAGCAATATTTAGATATTTTAACTTCATTGTCACATATGCATATGATCCATGTGTAATATATATGTGAATACATCTATGTAATATAGAATATTTAAAAATAATGTTAAATGATGATTTTCTGAAAGTTAACAATGCATGGGTGTTCTTAAGAATCTAATCCTGCATCTTTTTTGAAATTGATAAATAAATAAATATGATTCTTATACAACCTACCTATTTCATACTGTCACTTTGTTGAGTACATAGGGTTCTGAGAAAATGTGTTGACTTTTTCTTAAGATAACTTTATTGTTGTCTAGAATATGGTTACATATAATATTCATCCAATAGTACATCATTAGACATAAGAATTTTACTTATTTAATTTACTAAAATTTGACTGTTTCTGAAAGATGCCATTTTTGTGCAATATAGCACAGAGGAGTTTAATCACAGGACTGGTTAGAAATATAATGTCATGGAGAAGCAAATTGCCTTGCTGTTTCTTCCTCCTTTTATTCTTTCTTCTTTTAAAATTATGTATAGATTGCCAAGTCTATGCCTACTACTATGATAAATATGGTATGTTAAGGAATTAAAAAATAAAGAATTCATGCTTTGGAAGTTTCATATTTTATTTATCAGATTATATTCTTATGATATGACCAAAAACACATGTAAATGAATATATCACTTTAAATTTATGATGTATGCTAATTAAAACAGACAAGCAAAAAGTAGAAATATATCATGACTAATTGGATATTATCCCAGGAATGGACGTATAGTTCATCATTTGAAAAGAAATCTATGTAAGTCACCATTTACATAAAGTAAAAGAGAAAAAAACACATAATTATAGTAATTTATGTAGAAATTACAACGGACAAAATCAAGGTCATTTATGTTAGAAACCAGGGCACCTTAAAGTACATGATAAATGGAATCCACCTAATCCTAATATTGATCTTAATTGTGAATATTGTATTATTTTCCCATAAAAATTGAGAGCACTTCTTCTACTTAACATGCACTAGAAGTTCTGGCATATGCAATAAAGAAAAATGAAAGCATGAAGATCAGAAATCAAAGGATAAAAATGTCCTTGATTATAGGCAAAATTATTGCTCAAAAAGAAAATCAATTATGTTGTACAGAAACTTTCCTCAAAATAATAGGTGAGTTTACAGTACTCTGAGTTATGAAGTAAACACTTACCAATTTTATTTCGGCATATTGGGAAATCAATTGAAAGCCAATCAGGAAAATCAGTTGAAAGCCAATTTACGTATTGTATCATTTATTAAACTTTCAGAACTATAATATTAAAATGTAAATATAATCAAATGTATAATAAGTGAATGCTAAATACACAAGATGAAGTTACAAATAATCTATCATAGAAAATATACCAAATTCATGGTTTGGAAGACCTAGCACATACTCAGAGGAATTTCCTCCAAGTTTAGGTTTGATGAAATTAAAAGAACATAAAAATGCAATAAAAATATTACTTGCAAGGCAAGACTTCAAAGTAAATGATTTACTAATATAGTTTAAGAAAAATGTAATTGTCATGATACATGATCTTTTCTTAAAATAGAAAAAAGTATAATAGAAAAATATATTACTATACCATCAAGTAAATGTTTTTCAAATATGGAGAAATTTATAGGAAATTAAATAGTTAAAATTATTTTGGTAATGAAAAACAAAGTTAAGGTAGGTTAACAATACATGATTTTAAGGACTGTGTTTCTATAATAATAATGACTGTAGTATTAGAGCAAGAACAGAACCATGGATCAGTGACAGAGAATTAAGAGTCTAGAAATAAACTAACACAAGTATTAGCAAGTGAGTGCTCTCAAAGTTGCAAAGGAAAGTCAATGAAGAAAGAACTCTTACTTCAGCAAGCAATGTTGTAACAATGAACATACACATGAAAATGATCATTTGCCTCTTCTTCATACAAGTTTTATAGCAGCTTTATTAATTGCTCCAAATGGAAACTACTTAAATGCTTTCAATGAGTGAATGGATAAAAAACTATAGAACATTCATACAATATAAAAGTATTAAGAAGTAGAAAAGAATGAACCATTCACAGTTGAACACCATTGATGGATCTAGAATAAATCATATGCAGTGCAAAAAGTCATTCTCAAAGGCTTATTGTTTAGTGCTGTTGAGTTCATAGCAACCAACTCATAGCAACCCTACCTAGGACAGGACAAACACTATTGTTAGTATTCCTCTCCTATTCATAGGGTTTTCAATGGCTGACTGTTTTTTGGGAGTGTTTGCCGGGTTCTTTTCCCAAGCATACAGCATCTGGTAGTCCCAGGTGGTCTCCCATCCAAGTACTAACCAGGCCAGAACCTGCTTAGCTTCTGAGCTCTGTAGGGGTCGGATGCCACAGTGGTATGGCTACAGGCATATAATAACATTTAGATAAAATTTTGTAACAGGAACTAGTCAAAGGACAGATAACACATTAGTGGTTGCCTGAGATTGAGATAGATAGTTTGGCTATAAAGGGGCATCATAAGAAGATTTTTTTGCAGGGCAACTGGATTATTTTGTATCCTTACTCATGTGATATTTACATGAAACTATAAATGCAGTAAAACCAACTTTGTTGTTAAGTGCCATCGAGTCGGTACCCAACTCATAGCGACCCTACGTACAACAGGTGAAACACTATTATCAGTGCTTCTTTGCTGTTTGTAGGGTTTTCAATGGCTGAATGATTTTCAGGAGTGGGTTGCCAGGTCCTTCTCCACTAAAACCAATACACTATATATAATGCTATTATCTTAACATATACCTAGAAAATTGTCACATATGTGTACCTGGTAACATGCAAAACTACTCATACTAGTGTAATGTGCAATAACAACAGTGGAAAATCACTTGTTTCTAATTTTAATAACAATATATTCAAGATTAGTTCATGTTGTTCAACTGTGAAGAATTTGTTCCTATTTCTAAATAGTAGTACATTGTACGAATGTTCTACAATTTGTTTCTCCATTCTCTATATGAAGACAGCCTGCAGCCGTAGCCCTATGGCATCTGATCCATTCAGATCTTGGGAGCTAAGCAGGGTCGGGCCTGGTTGGCCCTTGGATGGGAGACCACGTGGGAATATCAGGTGCTGTAGGCTTGGGAGGTGGACCCAGAAACCCACTCCCAAAAATCAGTCTTCCATTGAAAACCCTATGAATAGCAGAGAAGCACTAACAATGGTGTTTCACCTGTTGTGCGTAGGGTTGCTATGAGTCGGAAACCGACTCTATAGCACCTAACAACAGCAAAAACAATTAAAGACATTTGCATCAATAAATAATCAGTAAATAATTGTGTTATATTCAAATATTCAAATAATTTAATAATAATAAATGTACTGGTATAAATTTATGATTAGTATAATACTCTAGATGCTATTGAATTAAAAATCAAATAAAAAATTATAAGATCAGTGCATATCATTTCTTAGAAGCATTATAAATTTGAAAAAAGTATACATATTATATAGGAATGTATATCTACTTCATAAAGTTGTAAAGAAATTCATGAGAATGGTAACCAAAAAATTGAGCATAGATATTAATTGAGGGACAGGGAGGAAAAGATGGGTACATGATAAGGGAGGGGTGCATAGAAAGATTGAACAGCTTATTTTTTAATATATGTGGTGGATATCTGATTTTTGATCACATATTCAATAAAATATAGAGCTGGTCCTTTGAAAAGATAATAGAGATAAACAAACCCCAAACCAAACTAACCAAAAGAAAGAGAGTAAAATCTAAATTAATAATGTTAGAAGTAAAAACAGGGTCATTACAATAGATACCAACCCAGAGGATCACTAGGTAATACTTTTGAAACTTATATTTCAAAAAATGGAAAATTTAGAAAAAATTGATAAAAAGATTTCTCAAAATATGTAACCTACTGAATCTAAATTAACAGGCTTTAAATAACTTAGTGAGACTTGTAATTAGCAGTGGAATTGAAGCAGTAATGAAAATTCTCCCAATAAAGAAAGGCCCAGAACTTGATGGATTCACAGCCAAATTCTTCCAGGCCTTTAAAGATGAATTAATAGAAAGGGAAGGAATATTTCAAACTTGAAACCTATTTTATGAACCTAATATCACTTTGATATGCAAAGCATATATGGACACAAAAAAAGAGAAAACTATAGACCAATTTCTGTGATGAACAGTAATGTAGAATTTTGAATAAAATGCTTACAAATCAAATCTAGCATCAGGTTAAAATGATCATACACCATGATCAAGCAGGTTTCATTCCAGTGATGCAAAGATACTTAAACACTGGCAAATCAATATATGTAACACTATATATATATATATATATATATATATATATATATATATATTCAGACAGTAATCATATGATAATATCTATAGATATAGAATAGGCCACTGACAAAATTCAACATCCCTTCATGCAGAAACTAGGAATAGAAGAAATATACCACAACATAATCAAGGCTGTATACAACAAACCTATAACTAACATTATACTAAATGACAGAACCTGATAGTATTTCTTCTAAAATCAGAAATGAGACAGGGTGTCCATTCTCTCCACTTATTTTCAATATAGTGATTGAAGTCTTAACCAGAGCAGTAAGGCAAAAGAAAGAACTAAAAGGGATACAAATAGAGAAGGAAGAAGTCAAGTTATCTATATTACCAGATAATATCATCCTATATCTAAAAAAACCCAAAAGACTCCACCAGGAAATTCTTAGAGGTAATAAACATATTCAAAAAAGTAGCAAGATATAAAATCAGATTTAAAAATCAATCATATTTCTAAACACCAATAACTAACATTCCAAGTAAGAAATAAGAAAATCATGTTTACAATATCATCAAATGATCAAAAAAATAAATAATCCAGCAATAAATTTAGGAGGTGAAATATCCCTATAATGAAAACTTCAAAACACTGGAGAAACAAATTGAAGAAGACACTATAAGCTCTTCTAGAAGGACACTATAATTTCTCAGCATTAATTTGGTAATCTCATGGATTACCAAATTAATATTGAGAAAATGGCTAGAGCATCAAAAGTAGTTCACAAATTCAAAGCATTCTTCATCAAAATTCCAATGGCATTCTTCAAAGAAACAGAAGAAACTATCCTAAAATTGGTATGCTTTGCACAAAAGCCTTTGAATAGAAAAAGCAATCCTGAGCAAAAAGAGCAATGCAGAAGACATCACAGTACTTGACATTAAATTATCCTACAGAACCTTTGTAATATAAACAGACATGTAGACCAATGGAAAAGCATAGAGGACTTGGGAAGAAACCCATGCAGCCTCAGTCACCTGATCTTTGACAAAGTGTTGGGATTCTCTGGGGAGAAGACAGTACCCAAAAACATGGCAGATCCTAGGAGCCAATCTAGCCCTCCTGGAGGAATAATATCTATCCTCCTGGGCAATAACCTTTGCCCTACATCTGGGTCTCTCACTCTTTCTCCCTCCCATCGAGTTAGCAAAGATGGCACTTCCCAGCTCAGGTCTCCCCACAGCCTGAATGGCTGAGCCCAGTCTTCAGCCTGGTTGGTTGAGCCCTTGCCCTCATGTGCCCTCACACTATCCCTTCATTGGCTGACTCTCATCTGGGGACAGTTAGAAGCCATTAACTTAAAGTTATATAAACCCCTGAGCATAGAACTCAGAAGCTCACTCTGATCATCATCCAAGAGGAGAAGCTCACTCTGGTTCTTTGGTTTCCTTAAGAGTCCAATGCCTGACACTTGCTTGTCTGAGACTATTCCTTCAACCTCACCTCAACCTGTCTGCCACCACTACCTGATCCTGACCTGCACAACAAGGAGAATGATGAACAGGAGAGCCACAAACCGACATTGTTAAGAGGCAAGACTCTGAGAGACAAGTCTTCCAGATTTAAGAGCAGGGCCTCTGAAGTGGTGAAGCCTACTAGCCTGAGAGCAAAGACACCCAGGAGTATCTGCCCCAGTGGCAGAGACAGCAGTTGAGAGTCCCCCCCCCTTTTAATTCCTCCTTTCCTTTTCTCCCAAATCCATTACCTTTTCCCCTTTGTAAATAAACCTTTGGTCCTTTTTAACCTGAGTGTGATGCTCTGTTCTTTGGTCACAGCTTCGCCACAGGGTGTGCTATCAGGGTGCCCACCACACCCAAACACAATCCAACACAGAGTACCCTAGAGAAAATCACCTGACAACAAAGGTGCCAATAACATATAGTGGAGAAAAGATAGCTTCTTCCACAAACGGTGCTAAGAACAATGAATATTCACATGCAAAGGAATAATATAACTACATCCATTTCTCTCATCCACACAAAAATAATTTTAAAATGTATCAAAGAGCTTCATGTAAAACCTTAAACATTGAAACTGCTAAAGGAAAACATAAAGAAAACACTTCAAGATAGAGCAGTAGGCAAGAATTTTCTAAAAAGGATTCCAATAACCCATGAAATAATAGTAATAATTGGCAAATGGAATTGCATGAAACTAAAAAGCATCTGCAAAGAAAAAGAAGAAATTAATATAATAAAGAGAGAGCCCACAGAATGGTAGAAAGTCTTTGATAACTATACATCTGACAAAGGATTAATATCTAGAATATATAAAAAAGTAAAAAATTTAGTAATCCAATTAATAAATGGACAGATGAATAGTTTTCAAAATAATAAGTTCAAATGATCAGTAAATGCATGAAAAAAATTTAAAATCCTTAAGCATTGGGGAAATGCAAATCAAAACTACATTAAGATTTCATCTTACCCCAACCAGAATGACAAAGATGTGAAGAAAAAAGAGCCTTTATACACTGCTGGTGAGAATATAAATTAGTACAGCCATTATGGAAATCAGTATGGAGATTTCTCAGAAAACTAAATAATAGAATGCTAATACAATCTAGTTACACCACTCCTGGATATAAACCCAAAGGAATCTAAGTCAACATATCATTAGACACACCTACTCTTCTATATTCATTGTAGAAAAGATCAAAATAGCTAAGAGGTGGAATCATCCTAGATGTCCATCAACAAATGAATAGATAAAGGAATTATGGTATATATAACCAATAAAAACTATTCAACCATAAGGAACAAAATTATGTCATTTGGAAGAAAATGGATGGGACTGTAGATCATCATATTAAGCAAAGTGAACCAGATTCAGAAAGACAAATACTACATGATCTTTCTTATATTCAGAAGCTACTTTTGAAAATAAAACAGAAGAAAACATATGTAGGAAATTTTAAAGGAAAAAAAGGAACTTTCTGGAGCAGAGTGGATAAAAGCAGAAGTGGGAAGCAACAGCAAGAGAGGGCAAGGAAGGGATGAATAAGAGCAAAGTACATGCTATAATTGCATTGCCTGCAGCCTCAGCCCCGTGGCATCTGATCCAGTCAGATCTCGGAAGCTAATCAGGGTCGGGCCTGGTTAGTACTTGGATGGGAGACTGCCCAGGAACACCAGGTCCTGTAGTCTTGGGAGATAGACCCAGCAACCCACTCCCAAAAATCAATCTCCATTGAAAACCCTATGAACAGCAGAGAAGCACTGACAATAGTGTTTCACTGTTGTATGCAGGGTTGCCATGAGTCAGATGTCAACTCCACGGCACCTAACAACAACAACAATAATTGCATGAAAATGTCATTATGAAAAAAATGTATTATTATATTGTATTGTATGCTATTATATTGTATGCTAATTAAAAATAAACATTTTTTAAAAAGTTGTGTGTGACATTTTTAAAGGAAACCTGCAAAAAATGAATATGCATGAAGGTGGTCATGAGTCAAAGTTTGTTTTTCAAAATATGTTTAATGTGAAATAGGTATACAAATAGTGTACTGTTTATCTTAGTGGCTAATATCAATAGTAGTAGAATTTCAGAATATGAAAATAAACTAAGAATTGCATGAAATAAGGGCTGAACCCTATAGATGAATTTATAAACTACTTGTATGACAAAAAAGAGTTGAATAGTAAAATTTGCAAGTTATTCTACAAGATCATTTTTTTTTCTTCTCTATTCAGGTGAGATCCCAGAGCATCAGATTTAAAGTAGACATTTTCAATTCATGTAATCAATCATATATTATATGTTGTATGACATGGATTAAGGGTGGTAATGAATCAATTATCTCTACTATAAGCTTGTCTCTGCATTTCTCTTTTTAAAAATCTCTCCTGAATCATCATAATGCTTCACAAGAATTTCAAACATAAAACAACTGAAGTCAAACACATTCCTTTTATATGAATAGTCACCATCTACACAAAGTCTGCTGTACTAATGTAATAATGATATACTAATTTTATTTTCCCATGTTGTGACTTTCAAGATTAAATGGAAATGCCTCTTCTACAGAAAATTTTTATCACATTTCCCATCATAAATATATTTTCTTGTCTATGTGGTAGGAAAACATTTTGCATCTCTAGCTTGGTTTCTATCTAATTCTGACTCAAAACTTACACACTGGAATTTTGCATGCATTTGGTACTCAGCCATTTTTAAATAAATGTAATCTTTCACATAATAACAGATTTCTACTTTGCCATACTCTCTTGCATAAGGGATCAATTGCAGAAATGATCTTTCAATTGAATAAAATGTTTATTTCTCTTTCTTACTCTATTTTCAAAATACAAAATGTAGGATAGAGATTTTGAATTACTTGAAGAGGCAAGGAACTCAAATTCCACAATTTGTAAAAGGGTGTATAAAAACCAATGAACGACAAAATATCTTTGCCTGTGAAAGCTTATAAAATGCTAATACAAAATGTGTACTGTGAGCTTTTATGACTGTATATTATTCACCTGAATGAAGGCAATGAATAATATTTTCAAGGATATTCATATTGGTATTTTTTTCCACTGTCCCCTTGAAAAAATAAAGGCAGACATTTGAATTTGTGGGATAGGTGTTATGTTTTCTCTCTACTAGAAAGATTTGTTTGGAAATTAGCAATTATCCTATTTAGAGCCTGGTGTTAGAAAACTGATAAAGAGCCAAATTTAAAATTATGGAAGTTTACAATATCTATTATAATTTAGTAATAATTTTTCTTGGGTTTTAATACATGGGAAATATATTAAAACCATGACAATATGACTAAACCATTGCATCCTTTGAGAATGAAGTTATGATTATAGAAATTATTTAATATTTTTACATGTGCAAACCCATTACATAAGCTTAAGTCTTGGACACTTGTAGGGAATTATCTGGACACCCCCAAGGTGGACCGGGAGGTTGCTGGGGCTGAGGCTTGCTTGGCTTGGGATGAGGTCTGTGCCCTACCCAGATCCTGCCTAGTTCCTGCCCTATTCCTCCCACCTCTAGTGACCCTTAACCCAAGAACCTGGACTGTGACCGATTTGACTCCCTAACAGCCAATATGACTACCCAAGTCCCTGTTAACTCTTCACCTACTTTACTCCTATCCCTCCCATTGAGTGATTCAAGATGGCTCCCAAATAACCCCCAGCTCTGGCGTGGGCTCCTTCAACCTCATTGGCTGCCCAGAGCCACCTATTGGTTACTAAGTGAAGCTTGGTGATTGGTCCAGTCCACACTTAACCCACCAATCATAAGGGAACTTTTCCAAATCCCTTCACAGAGAGCTGCCCCTCCCAGTGCAAGTTGCTCTCTGACTGGTTACACACTATTCCATGCCCCCACCCAGAATGTATATAAACAGACCACTGACTATGCCAAGGTTCCTTTCATCTCTTCTTTCCTGACTACCTGGATCCTGATCATCACACCCCACTCCTGACTTCGCAAAGACATTCAATCAAGCTGCTGAGAGTCAAGATTCTAAGAGTCAAGAAAGAAGATCTCAAGCAAGTCAAGAAGAGCTTGCAATCCCCCTGCTCTGGTGAGGAGGTGAGAGAAGACAACCATCAAGAGGCAACATCATCGAAACATCTTCTATGCTGAGCAAATAATCTGAGAAGCTGGAATTATGAAGAAGAATGTGGCATCAGAATTGGAGGAATACTAATAACCTGCATTATGGAGATGACACACTTTGCTTGGTGAATCTAAAGAGGATTTAAAACATTTACTAATGAAGATCAAAGAACTCAGCCTTCAGTATGTATTATGCCTCAACATCAAGAAAACAAAAATCCTTACAAATGGGTTAATAAGCAACTTCATGACAAATGGAGAAAAGATTGAGGATG
This sequence comes from Pedetes capensis, assembly GCA_007922755.1. Taxonomy (NCBI): domain Eukaryota; kingdom Metazoa; phylum Chordata; class Mammalia; order Rodentia; family Pedetidae; genus Pedetes; species Pedetes capensis. The sequence goes on along the minus strand of VMDO01005697.1, from coordinate 68,334 downwards.
TCCAAGATTTTGCTTTACTTGGTTTTATAATCAAAACCCACAGAAGCAACAGTCAATAAATCACAAGATTCGTTGCACTGGGAAAAACTATTGCAAAAGAACTCTTTAAAGTGCTGAAAAGTAAAGATGTTACATTGAAGATGAAGATGCATCTGACTTATACCATGGAATTTTCAGTTGCATCATATATCATGAAAGCTGGAGATTGAATAAGGGAGATAGGAGAATTGATGCTTTTGAATTATGATGCTAGAGACAAATATTGAATAGACAATGGACTGCCCATAGAATGAACAGATCCATCCTAGAAGAGTGCAACCAGAGCACTCCTTGGAAGCAAGGATGGCTATACTACATCTTATGTATTTTGGACATGTGTTAGGAGAGACCAATACCTGGAGAAGGACATCATGTTTGAGAGAGTGGCAAGTCAATGAAAAAAAGAAAGACCCTTAACTAAATGGATTGGCGCAATTACTGCAATAATGAGCTTAAACACAAAAAAGACTGTGTGCATGGCACAGAGTCAGGTAGTGTTTCATTGTTTAACCTAGGTTTTCTGAATCAGACCCAGCTTGACTACACCCAAAAACAACAATGTCGTCATGGAGGATAAATGTTCCCCCAACATGTAACAGGGGCAGAATGTGTTTACGTTGAAACACAGCACAAATATATACAGCATCCTAGGAAAACCCTAATAAATACAGTACATACGTACTTCTTTAGGGTGAGAGCATAATCTCAGTGTAAGCAATGCAACCTCATGAATACATTGGAAAAATAGGGGAATATAACCCATATATGCATATGAGTTTTACTACATATTAGTCAAAAGTTTTCCATAAACTTTGTAAATTGATGAAAATTTAACCAAAGGTGATGTAATAGTTGCATAATGGAAAAAGAAAATGCTGTATTACTCTGTACCTCACCAACATTTATCAATAAAGGGAAAAAAGGAAAAAAAGAAAACTGAAGATCACTGAGTCAACCCAAAATTACATATTCCAAAATTTTTTTAGCTCTAAGTCTCACCAGAAGAAAAACTCCATTCACTGAGAATAGGAATGGTATAAAAAATATGATTGTGATAGTTTTGAATTTTGGCTCTATAACTCATGTGACCTCAGCTATGATTTTTCACCTTCCTGAGCTTTGAAATGTAATGGCAATCATTCTTTTAATGAATGTTTGATCATGGCAGTTACCTGTTTTACACAGAAAATCTCAGATGAGGAAAAACACCACCAAATTTCTTTACAAATTGGTCATATTAAATAAAATAAATTTGTCACACTTCAATAATCATAAACCTTGAAATATAAAACAGGAAAAACAATAAATGTAACATACGAGATTCAACTTACTTATTCATATAAACTATAAATTGTATATATATATTTTACTTAACTTGTATAACTTGGAAGTTGAGAATATAACACCATGGACAAATTTAATATGATTCAAATAAATTTTTAGGGTAACTACTTTATAAAAGCTATTAGATTTCCTAATATTTTATAAATATAAATATAATTTCTAAGTATTTTGCATATTAGTCTTATCTAACATTTTTATTAACACATACTATTTGTATATACTAAAGATACTCAGTGTGATACTTCTACACATTCATACAGCATGCAATCTTTAAATTAAAAAACACATTTTCACCCTCTTTGTCTTCCTATGACTTCCCCTGCACCCTTCCCTATCCATGATGCTCACTATTCTACTTTGTTGTTGACATTTTTAGCTTCCACACAGAAAAGGGAATATACAGTACTTGTCTTCCTGTACTTTGCTTATTTCACTTAAAATAATATCTTTTAGTTCTAGTCATCTTGCTCAAAATGACAGGATGTCATTCTTCTTCATATATAGATGAATAATACTCCATTGTGTATATAAATTACATTTTCATTACTTATTCATTGGTAGAAGCATACATAGGTTGACTCCACATCTGAGCTTTTATGAATAGTGTTGCAGTATGCACGAGCTTATATTTATGTTTTTGGTATGCTGATTTCCTTTTCTTTGGGTATATGTCTTTGGAGGTATATATATATATATATATATATATATATATATATATATATATATGTTTGGATATATATATACATATACATATATATACATATATATACACACACACACACACATACACACACATATATATTTCTTTGGATATATCCAAAGAAATATCCTGGAGTTCATGTATATTTCTTTGGATATATATGTGTGTGTATGTGTGTGTGTGCATATATATATATATAGTTGTTGTTGTTAGGTGCTGTCAAGTAGGTATCCGACTCACAGTGACCCTCATAGGGTTTTCAATGGCTGACTGTTTCAGGACTGCCTTAGGAGTAGATTGACAGGTCCTTCTCCCATTTTTGTGGTGCTGGGAATTGAACTCAGGACCTCTGAGACTGCAGTGCAGCACTCTACCAACTGAGCTAAATCCCAGCCCTTCATGATGACAACTTTCTGTTCTGCAATCACTATGATATTGCATGTTCTTTTTGTTTTATTTTATTTGTTATTTTATTTTACTCCTTATGTCATATATTCTCTTAAAATTTGAAAAAAATAGTTTTGGAAATTAATAAATATATTGTGAGCAATCCTGAGAGGAAAACGGTGATGATGTTGATGATGATGATGTGATGATGATGATGATGATCCACAGATATTTTTTAAAAGACCAAATAAATAGAATTTACATGTTATCAAGAAAGTCCATATCTATATCTATCTAAAAGGAAGGGGAAAATTAAAGTGTTATGAACTTACTTAATTGCTGGCTACAAGTAAAATGAGAGATTTTATGAGCATATAACTATATCATGAAATTTAACACTAGAGTCAATTTAGTTAAACATTAGGAAGAGTCATCATAGATGATGAGTAATAAAACCCTGGAATTTCTACTGAGAGAGCTTCAGGGGATAAATTCCTGGAGTTCATTAAGTAGAGAATGACAGTATTCTGACTTAGATGATTTAGTTCTTCATCTGCTTAAAGGAAAAAGGTAGTATTTGATGAGTTATCAATATCTGACATTACTGAGACAGTAACAGTGTCTAAGCAAAATTCTTACAATAGACAAAAGCCAGAGTCCTTCTATTAAGATTGATCCTCAACTGGTTTTTCAAAATTTATGGACATCAGGACATTGGAATTCTGAATAGTAGGAAGAAAACATGGAGATAACATTCTGCCATCAAATTTCTTAACATTTCTGAAGCATGTGTATAAATGGTCTGTGTTGTCTGGAAGTTCATGTTTAAATTTAAAATTTGTTTATTTTATGCAATAGACAAGAACAATATGGTCAACTGAATTCACAAATGACATCCATTGCAGCAACTGTGGATCAAGCACATATTTTCATTCCTTACGATGGTCGAATATACATTTTATGATAATACAAGCTCATCACTATAGGAAGGGGATTATCATAACTGTACAAAAACTATTTTCCCCGTTCTCTCAAGAAAACAAAACTTTATTTATTTATATTTTTTGCTTCTTATAACTCCTTCTTTTTTGGAAAAAAAGAAAACATTGGCTGTATTTGCATGATGTACATACCAAGGGCCTGCAGCCGTAGTCCTGTGGCATCCGATTCTGTCAGATCTCAGAAGCTAAGTAGGATTGGGCCTGGTTAGTACTTGGATGGGAGACCTCCTGGGAACACCAGGTGCTGTAGGCTTGGGAAATGGACACAGCAACCCACTCCCAAAAATCAATCCACTATTGAAAACCCTATGAATGGTAGAGAAGCACTGACAATAGTGTCTCACCTGCTGTACGTAGGGACGCTATGAGTTGGATACCAACTGGACAACACTTAACAACAACAACAATATACCAAGGAGTAAGAGCAGTTTTCAATTTTTTCTTAAAATCCCATTCCTCCTGTGTTAATGTGTAGGCAATCACTGATAAAGAAAATCAATTATTTAGTCAAATGTAGACACAGTTTGAAACTCAGAGTTTTGACATCATTCTATTTCTAGTTAAACAATTAAATTGAAAAGGTATAATTTTCACTAATAATAAATATGCTTCATTGTGTATTTGCATACTGATATACACAATATAAAAGCAAGCTTTAAAAAATGTAGAAGATGCAGAGGTCTATATAGTAAAAAGCAAATTTGTTTCATTATACACCTCCCCTCTTATTGTTGTTGTTGTTGTTACGTGCCGTCTAGTCGGCATCCGACTCATACCCTCATAGGGTTTTCAATGGCTGAGTGCTTCGGGATTGCCTTGGGAGTGGATTGCCAGGCCCTTCTCCCATTTTAGGGGTGCTGGGAATTGAACTGTGGTCCTCAGAGACTGCAGCGCAGCGCTCTACCCACTGAGCTAAATCCCAGCCCTATCCCCTCTTATTAGTGAACAACAATTAGTGATGTCATTAAAGCAGAATTTAAATTATTTAACAAAATATATATTATTTATTTATTCTGTCATGCTGTACAGAAACATTTTCTCTTGACACCAAAGTTGTTTCATTTTTTTTAAAGAGAATTATAACCCCCCAATATATTATACATAGAGGACAACATATCCTCGGTTTAAATGAAAATGTTTCTTTGAGGGTCAAAAAACCAGGAAAATATAAATGTAGGGTATTAAAAGTAAGAATATTTATACATCAAATGATATCTCTTATCACAATTGGAAGCCTCCAAGTGGGAGGAAATATTTGTTGGTCATATATCTGGGAAAGTTCTTATAGCCAATGTACATACAAAGTTGCTTCTAATTGAAAAGTAAATAAAAATAATTAAAAAAAAAAAAAAACACCAAGAAAACAACAGAACAAAAACCAAAAGCAGACAACCCAATAGGAGAATGGACTAAGGGTTGGCAATTCAAAAGAGGATATGCAAATGACCATGCACACAGGTTCAACCTCATTAGTCAATGGGAGAATAAAAATTACAATGAAAATTACTAAGCAAACAGAGTAGTGCACTGCTACTGGAAGAATAAATTTCACAAGCACTTTGTTCAGAAGTATTTACTAAAGTTGAATATGTCATTACTTTGTCATCCAGCATTACCTTTATTACCTATATACCCAATGAAAATGTTGAATGTGTTCACTACTATTCATAAAAAATATTAGTAGTAGAACTGTCATAGAGAAACGCCACCAATGTCAGCCAACAGTGGATTAATACATTATGTAATTGTTAATACAATAGAACTAAGTACCGTGACAAATATAAAAAATATTACTATGCAACAAGATTTTAGCAGGTTAATTCCTATTAAGGGTCAATGAGTGAATGACTGCCAAGCTTATGAATCAGCAGTCTAATGTGAAAGCTACTTCTACCAAAATGTTGTCCACCATGTGCTTTTAGTTTAGAAAAATCCTTACTCATGTGTTTTGATACTTAATATTGTGGTTTACTCTTATTTGGATTCCTCATTCTATAAATCTAACTGCAAATTTTCCTACTTTTTAAAAAGTCATAACTGAGCCAGAAATGGTGGTGCATGCCTATAATGCCAGTAACTCTGGAGGCTGAGGCAGGAGGATAGTAAATTTGAGGCTAGAGGCAGCTTGCATAATTTAGCAAGACCTTGCCTCAAAATAAAAAGTAAAAAATTGGTTTAGGAGTGCAGCTCAGTGTTAAGAGTTCTTATAAAAGCATGCTTGAGGCCCTGGGTTCACCCCTCAGTACCAGAAAAAAAAAAAATCATCTTCTTTGTGCTTATTCAGTCAGTGTTTATTACTCTCATCTTTCATTCTCTGAAATCTACTTGTTTGGTGTTCCTAAAAAAAAGTCCTTCTGTTACCTGCATGTTCATTTTTCTCATGTTCATAGGATATCACATATACTAGTGGTATTATCTAAAATAATTTTTCTCCTTATATGACAAAGGGATTCTCATGTAGTTTTCAAAATTTAGTTAAGCACATCTCATTGGGTGAAGAGAGCTTTCTTTGGTAGCTCCAGTGACTCTCTCTATAGTTTGCCTGTGCTGTGGTGTTCACTTCAGCATGTTTATTTTTCTTTCTCATACATTAGCCAGTGTTATTGTCAAGAACAAGTGAAATGCCTTGTTACTTTGTATCTTTTCCCAGTTATCTTACACAAAATATAGTAATAATTCCATAAGGAATGGCTATGCATGTCTTAAGTTATAAATATTTTATTTTGGTGAAAAACTACCAAAGCATGGTAAAACTTGGCCTGCAAGCATGTAGATTTGTGTTCTTTTCTTTGTAAGCATTGTGTGTATTTACATGTGTGTACGAGTGGGGACACATATGTTTTATTATATCATTTTCATGTTGTGGCAGACAGTACATTAAAAGTGGAGGATCTATTCTATAGAAAAATGTTGAAATAATATATGACATTCTTGGACAGAAGAATATTTGGAAATAACTTGACTTCATCTTCTCAATCCCAAATAATGTCTTTAAACATTTAATCTCAGGGAAAAACCCTGGTTATCTAAGCAGCTGCAGATAACTTTGAGCGGAAATTGCATTCCAACTGTTTCAGAAAAAAATACAGCACCATTTATGCCTAAGAAACAAAAGAGAAGCCATCCTGAATTAATATATAATGAAGGAAGTGGTAATTATTTGATCCAGAGGTTTCCTGAATCTCACAGTTCCAACGTCTTTTGGAACTGCTATTTGCTGAGACCAGCACATACGAAAAAGAAGGTTAAATGAAGTCATGTTGAGGGCTCTGGAGTTTTATAAAATGTCACTGTGTCTTTTAAGAATGATTGAATCCTGTGCTTTGTTCCCCAGCTTCACTGGCCAGCTTGGGCTGAGTTGTTTTTCAATATGCCATGTTTATTAAAAACATTATGGAGAGAATAAAATCCATCAGTTGCAACTCTATAAATGGTATTAGGAAGCAACATCTGAATGATTCTTTGCTGAGTGTTGTCATTAGAGGAAAACAAGGTTTCAATCCTATGAGCAAATACTACCCTTCCTTAAAGACTCATTAACTTCTCTCATAGAATCGAAAGCACTGGTGTAGTCTTTTCCATCAGTTCAGATTTTTATACATACTGCAATATAAATCAATCATGCAGGTTTCCCTACTTGACAGAAATAGATTAACACAGTAGATGTCCTTGTGTGTATTCTACGGGCTCTTGAAATCATATTCTAGCTTTGTGACACAAAATCATTCTGATTTCAATGGAAGAGATAAAAAAAGATACCTTCTTGCATAGTCCATTAACTAAAACTGGTGCAGGAGCTAATCTTTCTTACCGAAGCTCTGAGGACTTAAGAAGCACATTGGGTCAAAATTTTTCAAGCTGTGTTTATTTGTAGAGGAAAATATACTTAACTATTTATTGCTTAAATTTGTATTGCTTGATTTGTTTTCAAGTGCAAATGTCTAAGTAATCATCAAGGGTTTTTTTAAGGATAAATATAAATTGGATGCCTGTTCTAGAGTACTGAAAGGATCATCAGTAACATACTTTTTTATCTAGGGCACCCTCAGCCAAAATGAGTTTAAATTTAAACTATTCCATAAATACTAGCTTCAATCTTAACACTTCTTGAAATATTTCCTGATGCACTAGTCCTCAGTAAGCCATTTTTGTATGTGCAGTCCCGTATCAATTATACTTTTACATTTTAATCCTGTGAAGTTTAAATACTAGCTCACTAGTTTCCTCATTGTAACTGAAACACTTAAAAAAAAGCAGAATTTTATGTTGACTTTTCTCTGGGGAACCTTCTGCTACTGAACATTTAGCTACAATTTCAGCTTACAATTTGAAACATTTAATATCATTTTATTACCTATTATGAAGAAATATGATATATTTTCATTATCTTTTGTAACTACACATTGTAAATATATATAATATGTATAATATATTTTGCGTGTATTTATTTTGTGAAAAAATATATTTCTTCACTACCATCTATTAAGAATTCAAAATATTGGGAAACCAATGTATAAGGATGTAAATTATTAGCAACCTACTATGATATCTTTGGGGCTGGGATTTAGCTCAGTTGGTAGAGCGCTGCACTGCAGTCTCTGAGGTCCTGAGTTCGATTCCTAGCACTGCAAAAATGGGAGAAGGACCTGGCAATCCACTCCCAAGGCAATCCCAAAACAGCCAGCCATTGAAAACCCTATAAGGGTCGCTATGAGTCGGATACCAACTCTACAGCACCTAACAACAACAACAACAACATGATATCTTTATTTGTTGTTGTTAGATATCATTGAGTAAAGTCTGACTCATAGCAACCCTCAAAGGGTTTTCAATGGCTGATTGTTTTGGGATTGCTTTGTGAGTGGATTGCCACATCCTTCTCCCATATGATATCTTTGTTTAGGGTTTAGAATATTGCATAGGACTGAGTTTAAGATTCAGTACCTATAGTTGAGACATAAAGATGCATGGTAAAAATGTACTCTGCAGGTGTGCATATCACTTCTGAGATTATGGAAGGTTGAATGGTGCACAGTACATCTTCTTATTCCATACTTACTATGTGGAGGCAACTATTTTAGGTACTGCACATCCTAGATATGCATCATGCTTTGCACAGTCTTATAACCAATGTATTTATTACTTCTACAACCAAAATTTTATGAGGAAAAGTAAAATAATAATAATTTTAGCCTGTTACTGTTTGCTGGTATTGAGCAACTTATAATGTAATAGCTATAAATATTTTCTATAAAGTCTCTATCAAGTATCCCTAAGCATACTTCTTATTTATAACTGGTTATACTGATATTTACTCAAATATCCATATGCACTAGGATAAGTTCCTTTCTGGACTTCAATTTAATAAGTATTGAAATTGGGAATCTCCTTAAGTTAAATGTTCACTTAAATCTAATCTGATCCAATTGTAATTTTGACATAGGAGTCAGGATTAAAATATATTCCAGGAGTGCATGTGGCAGCAGTAATTATCCATTTGACATTAATACACTACACCTATAGAACATCAATTCTCCAATATGCTAAATCAAGTTTCTAGATATTCATTAGTTTTTGTTACTTTTAGACAGCATTATTTATTTTCATTTATAAAAATTCAATCAATAAAGCAAATGAAGCCACTCAATATGCTATTACCACAAAAGTTGCATCCTTGACATGATCAACATGTGAGTCTAGTATATTTGACACATTTTGAAAATATTTGCAGTATTTGTGTATTTTTTCTTATGTCTAAGAATATAGCCTTATAAATTACTAAGGACAATTGAGATGGTTTCTAACTCAAGAAAGTAACAATTTTCAAATGTAACTGATATCAAAATAAATACTGTTTTATTTACAGAATTACTTTATTACTTTCCTTGTATATTCACCATGAATGATGTGAAAAATTTCATGTATTCCTCATGTAAAGTGAATGAATAATTAATAAGAAGTACTCTTTTTTATGCAAGCTACAACAGATATTTTATGTAGGCTCACAGCAAACTGCAAATTTGACATTTCTTTTATTGCCTAAGAAAGATACCTGAAGATATGTATTGTATTTCCACACAATCTTTGTGAATATTCCACACATTTTTTCTAGGTGGACATTGTGAAGAGAAAAATTATTTACGTTAGATTCTATTTAACTTAAAAACACACATCTTGGTTAAATGTTTCATTTTTTAGACCTAGACATTACAAATGCATTTTCTTGAGTAGAAATATTTTTCAATAAATGTTTCAATTTATGATCACTTATATTTTTGAAAACATGGGCTAAACTTTATTCTAAAAGTTTATCATTATCTTGACCCTATAATATCACTAATGAGAGGGAAAATGTCAAAATATCCAAATACTTCACATACATGTTAAAAAGTATGCTAAATTTTAGCTGGGTGCCGTGGCACATGCCTGTAATCCTAGCCGTTTGGGAGGCAGAGGCAGGAGGATCGCAAGTTGAGATCAGAGGCAGTCTGCGTAACTTAGCAAGACCCTGTCTCAAAAAGAAAAAAATGGGCTGGGGGCGCAGCTCAGTGGTCTAGCACTTGCTAAATTTCACAGGCTGCCTCTGGCCTTCAATTTGTAATCCACCTACTTCAGCCTCCCCAGTTGTTGGATGTATAGGCATTTGCCACGGTGTCCTGTTTGAATAGTCTTGTTTTCCTACTTAAATGTCCATTGAGTAAATATGAGTGCAAATTTGAAAAGAAATTTAAATTTTCATTCAGAATGATGCAGAAATAAAGCATTTTTGTATAGACGAAGAATTAACATTTGATTGCTAACAATGAAAAATATAGAATATTATAATAACTAAGAATTTTCAAATAATTTGGAACTACAACCAAATATAAAATATTTACATCATGAGGCATTTTAAATCATTCAAAGAGCATCCCTACAAATGTTGTTTTTGTTGTTAGGTGCCATCAAGTTGGGTGTGACTCATAGCTACCCTCACGGTTTTCAGTGGCCGATTGTTTTGGGATTGTTTCAGGAATGGAACGCCATGTCCTTCTCCAGAAATATGTATGTTTTCTAATAATAGAATGCCTGCAGCCGTACCACTGTGGCGTGCGATCCCGACAGATCTCCGAAGCTAAGCAGGGTCAGGCCTGATTAGTAATTGGATGGGAGTCAGCCTGGGAACACGAGGTGCAGTATAGCCTTGGGAAAAGGACCTTGCATCGCACTCCAAAAATCAATCAGCCCTTGAAAACCTTATGAATAGCAGAGAAGCACTGACAATAGTGTTTCACCTGTCGTACATAGGGTCGCTATGAGTCACACATCGACTCAACAGCACCTAACAACAACAACAACAACAATAGAATGTTTTTATACATGAATATTTAAGAGTTCACTACATGGGATATTCAAATACATTTCTTAAAGCTAGTTTAATAGAAAACAGTGAATGAGTTACTGTGTCTTTGCACTCAAGAACTCTCCATTGCCTTATATTTCATTCTGTTCCACTCATTCTTCCACCATGAATCTTTTAAAATATTGGATGACAAAAAATAAGAAAAAAACACTAGAGGTTTATCAATTAAATTCAGTCATAAAGAATTCATTGATATATTTTGCTTACACTATGTGTAGTAGTGTAAAGAATCAACAGACTAGTGAGTTGAAACAACAGGTTATTGTCTCACAGTACTGGATGAGCATTTGAGACAAATTTTGGGCAGTGTTAGGTCTTTCTAAGGATTGTGAGGGAGTCCTTCTAGATGGCCTTCTTCTTCCTATGTTTCCTCACTTCATCTTCCATGTTTATGTATTTCTGTGTTAAAAATTCTCCTTGCCATAAGGACACCAGTCATTACTGGATTAGGATCCTTGCTAATGAAATAGATTTAACTTGATTACCTCTGTTAAAAAACCTATGTCAGATAAGATTACATTTTGTAATACTGGGATTAGTCAATAGATGTATGAAATTTTGGCACACAGTTCAGTCTATAACACTATGTAAAATATTTAATTGGATTAGAAGTCTTTTTTTTTTCCCTTGGTGGTACTTGGGGTGTGAACCCAGGGCATATAGTTTTGCAAGTGCTCCAAGACTGAGATGCACCCTCAGGCCAATTTTAATTTTTTTTTTTTTTGAGTAAGGCCTCACTAAGTTACATAGGCTACCTCTGACCTTGATCTAATGATTCTCCTGCTTCCACCTCCCAAGTTGCTAGGGTTACAAGTATGCACCACCATGCTAGGCTAGAAAAGTTTGATTAATTTTCTATTACAGCTTTTAAGAGCATACACACAAGCACCACCTGAACTTCCAAGAGAAATATATCTAATTCTTATGGTATCGTCAATATTGCTGTCAATATTAAACAACATGATGCATATTATTCCATATTACTTATTGTTATGGTTAACTTTATGTGTTGACTTGGCTAGGCTATGGTGTTCAGTTTGGTGAAACACACTGGTTTAGATTCTTCTGTAAAGGTATCCATGACTGTGATTAAGATTTAAAACCAGCTGTCTTTTCTTACTGCAAATTAACCCAACTAATAAAGGTGGGCCTCATCCAATCAGTTGAAAGTCTTAAAAGGAAACACAGAGATTTCCTGAAGAAGCAACCTTAAATTTAAAACAGCTGCCTGAGTTTCCGCCTGCAGCCATAGCCCTGTGGCATCCGATCCCGACAGATCTCAGAAGCTAAGCAGGGTCGGGCCTGGTTAGTACCTGGATGGGAGACTGCCTGGGAACACCAGAAGCTGTAGGCTTGGGAGAAGGACCCGACAACCCCCTCCCAAAAATCAATCTGCCATTGAAAACCCTATGAAGAGCAGAGAAGCACTGACAATAGTGTCTCCCCTGTTGTACAGAGGGTCGCTATGAGTCAGATACCGACTCGACGGCACCTAACAACAACAACAGCCTGAGTTTCCAGGCTTCTGGCATATCCTCCAAATTTCAAACTTAAAGCTATGGCAACAATTCTTAGCCAGAATTTCCAGGACACTGGAGTGACCTACAAATTTCAAACTTCCTTGTACCCATAATCATATGAGGCAATTACTTAAAGTCTCTCTCTCTCTCTCTCTCTCTCTCCCTCTCTCCTCTCCCTCCTTCCCTCTCTTTTTCTCTCTCCCTTCCTTGCTTATTAGAAAGAGGAAGAACTTTAACATCAATTTATTTGTATTTTCTATAAATCTATTAACAATAATGTATCATATGCATTGAGTATTAATTTTATAAGTGAATATGGGCTAGATTATGCTATAGTAATCCAAATCTTAGGAACTTAACAGAACAAAAGCTTAAATCTTATCTATGCAATTTATCCATTTGAGATTGGCAGGATCTTCTGCTCCACTTTGTTGTTGTTGTTTGGTGCCGTCAAGTCGGTATCCAACTCATAGCGACCCTCATAGGGTTTTCAATGGCTGTTTCGGGGTTGCCTTGGGAGTAGATTGCCAGGTCCTTCTCCCATTTTTGCGGTGCTGGGAATTGAACTCAGGATCTCAGAGACTGCAGTGCAGCACTCTACCAACTGAGCTAAATCCCAGCCCTCTGCTCCACTTAGACATCCGATAATTCTCTACAGTATGGCTGTTGCCTATACTTAAGTGCTTCTGCTGACAATACCCATGGCATTTTTAGTTACAGCTCGTTGGGTAGCATAAGTCACATAACCCTACAGACCCTGTAGTGAGGCTGGAGAAGGAAATCTTCCATGAGTTCAGAAAGGATTCCTAATATTTGTGAATGTTACTAATGCCTACCATAAAGTGTCAATAAAACACTTAAGAGATGTATATAACTACTTTGGAAAAGTCTCTTTATTAACATTGTCTGTACTTAAAATCTTTGCTACATTTATTTATCCAAATTAATTATTTCATACTTTTAAATGTGACTTTTCTGATTTTCTTATTATTTCTTTTGTATACTTTATTTTTTTCTTAGAAGTGAAAGTATAAAATAATGTTAGAGAAAATTTGATTTGAAACAAAATAGACCTAGAGTTCAATTCTAGTTTTGCTACTTCTTATCGGTGATCCCTTGGCTCCTATGACTTAGCAACACTAGTCAGTTTCTAGTAGACTCAATATCATCATTTATCTCACAGTACAGAGCAGGAAGTAAAAAAACATAGTATACAGACACCTTAGAAATAAGTAATTATCAATATGTTGTAACTTTCTTTTTTGCATTCATTTATGTTGAATATTTAAGTAAATTTTAACATGATGGTTCATCACAGTAGGGATTTACTCAGGCCTTGGTAATACAGTGAGAAATGTGTCAAAACATAGTGGTACATTTTACATATCATTCTTTTCTACATGTTATAAATCTCAGCTTCAAAGTTTTAGTCATAAGACTATAAGTTTAAGGCTATTGTTACAAATTATATTCATCCTAAAATGCTTTCCTTTGGTAATCATAATAATTTGACAATTTTACATTTTAAGTATGCTACATATTTATATGTTCTCCTACCCAATATGTTTCAGTGACCTTTCTGATCCTGAATCAACTTACTGCTAATATGATACATTTCCAGCAAGGAAGTTATTGAGTCAATGATATTCTAATCCTCTATTATATGACTTTTATCCACATAATTTTATCACTTAAAAAGTAAGTCATTTTCACAAAATATTTAACACATTATTGAAATTATATATAGAAACGTGGGTTTAGATTTTTACCTTCATGATTTTCATCCCAGAGTTGCAATATTACTTACCAACTACAGGATTTCAGACGATGTTCCCAATCTTTCTGGTTTAGTTTTCTGCAAACAAACAGTAACTATTTAGACCTTTAAGTATTTGAAAATTAAGAAGGGTCAGTATCTGCAAAGCAACTAAGAAAGTAGAATTTGAGTCTGAGATAGACATATTGTGATTGTGAATGTGTACAGGGATAGAGAGGGATATGTGGAGGTAGAGAAAGGAAAATAGAAGAGCAAAAGGGAAAGGGATTGTTTCAAAAATCTATCAAACATAGGGTAGAATACGAATAGCAACATCATTGTGCCAGGGTCTAATAAGAAATGGTGCCATGATTGAAAAGCCAGGGTTTTCTTCATAAAGTAATTTTAACTAGCAATTTAACAAAGACATAGCAGACATACTTATTTATTCATAAATAGGCATTATTTTTAAAAATTTATAAAAGAAATATATTTCCTTGAGTTTTCTTGAAATCTAGTTTTATTTGGTTCAGTTTTTATTGTCCCACTTAAAAATTTCTCCACTTTTAATGCACAAGAACACAAGATGTATTTTAACTTTTCTCTTAGCCTTATATAAAGAAAAGAGAACAGGAGGCATATCATGATAAATGGCACAAGGTAACTTGACTATATATAAGGTAGTAAAGATGGTGGTAAACTGTAGGACAAGGCCCTTTTGAAAAGAAAGCCTCAACTGACCCCTACAACTGTTTCACAGATAGTCACTCTTTTCAGAAGTGAGAAAACCAGATTTCCATTTAAAAATCTCCAGTTTTTAAATTGTAGTTACTATTTATACCTTTGGGGAGAAGGATAAGGCAGTCCACTCCCAAAAACTCTAAGCCATTGAAAATCCTAAGAGGGTCTCAATGAGTATGACTTGACTCAATGGTACCTAACAACAACAACATTTATACCTTTACATTGGATAAATTAACACTATTTACAGAATAAAACAAAATTTATCTTAGCAGTGAATATATCAGTGTTGTCAATTTCTGGACATAAAGGAAGAGAATACTGCATACAATTATCTACATGAATTAATTAAAACAGAAAGGGATACCAGCCCAAATTATGTTCTTTAATATTACATTCTAATTCTGGTACTATCTTTCCTAAATATCTGGTCTGTGATCTCTACTATTAATGTCACTTCTTTGGATTGGTGTGTCTACAAGTGTATAGTTTACTTCATACATATTATTCAGAGTTAGAGGAAATCTTGTTTATTTATCTTTCATTACAAGATCAGAATTTATTTATGTATTATATTTTATGGGGCTGAAGGTTATAGAAGGCAGGAAGGAGAAGGGAAATAATGTAAAAGGATAAAAGAGGAGAGGATAATCTCCATGTAAATGATGAAACTTTAGGAATACATGGGAAAAATAGAGGAATACAACCCATAATTGCATATGAGTTGCATGTAAATTTTACTACATATTAATCAAAAGTTTCCATAAACTTTAAAAGTTGACGAAAGTATAACCAAAAGCAATGTAATAGTTGCACAATGGAAATAACAAATGCCGTATGACTCTGCACCCCACCAACACTTCTCAAAAAGGGAAAAAGAGAAGGAACTATGAAGAAAGAAGCAAAAAAGATATTGAAAGCAATTGTGGAAAAGTAAATACCACAGAATGAGTAAGAATCCTGATAAACTAAGCTTTACTCCAATGATAGGCACCCTCGGACAAGCATCACAAAATAAAAGGGAGCTGAATACATGCACAATTGAGGAAAATGTGTATTGATTTCACTAGGTTCTCGTCAATTAGAGAGAAGACAACTTTAAATGGTATTTTTACGAGACAACTCTTATTTATCTCTGAAGCTAGAGCCTCTGATCATTGTTAATTGTCACACTTATTTATGAGGCAATACCTTAATAAAAAGGTTAGTATTGAATTTAAACTTGCCAAGAGAACTTCTCCAAAATTTTAATGCTCAATCAAAAGGAAGAAATTTATGAAAATGTAGATGGTAAGATGATAACGAATGCTTTTATCATACTGAATCAATTTGTGTAAAACTTATAATAAGGAAATTAAATTTTAAAAATTCAGAGGCATATTCTGAAATACTTGTTATTTCAGGTAAGCATACACTTTTTGTGGCGGGCAGGCATTGGGATGTTTAATGATCCACATGCCTGAAAAAGAAAGTGAGATGTAATTTAATAAGGTCTGCTCACGTGTGAGAAAAGTCCACAGCTTCCTTTGCTATAGTCTTAAGTGCTTTCTTATAAGATATCCTCCCCTGTTCTTGTAGGGTCTAGGGGTAGGCCTGGCTCCCTATTCCTCAACATTAGCATCTTCATCACACCCTGCTGGTCCATCTAACTCTGACCTGTCCCCATAAATAATTCTTTTCGGGTTAGTCATTGAAGTTGCCAAACATTTTTCTTGCCAAGAGCCTTATGGATACACAGTTTATCTCTTAAGAAATGAACCAGGCATCAATAGCATTCTGATTTGTAAGGAGGAAATACATATTAAGTTATATGTTGTTGTTAGGTGCTGTCGAGTTGGTATCTGACTCATAGTGACCCCCATAGGGTTTTTCAATGGCTGACTGTTTCGGGATTGCCTTGGGAGTGGATTGCCAGGTCCTTCTCCCATATTAAGTTATATAGGACAATTATATTAATCAGAAGGCATTCAGCATCAAATTTCATAAAATCAATCCAGACTGACTTTTAAAAACACAATCAAACAAAAACAAGATAAAATATAGAATACATTTGCTCTTTTAGGTCTAATATGGTGTCATACTGTTTCTTACTTGCTTTTGTCCCTCTTCTTTCAGTTATGTTGGCTTTATTCCCTAGAAAGAACTCTGCTCATACCTGGGTTAATGCTGAAGCTGCTGGGGTTTGCATAGTCCCTACAGCTCAACTTCTCATAAGGAATGAGGCATATCCTTTCCATCTCCTCAAAGATCCCTAGTTCACTGTTCTTGAGTTATATGCACACTCTTATACTAAAATTTTGGTCCACAATCATACAATGCTCTGATTTCCTCATATAAGTCAAGTATTTGAATTTTTATTCAGGAAAGGAGTCCCCTAGAGTAAATAGATGGACAGACAAAGAAAAGTAGCAGATGCCCACTTATGTTTACAAATTTATTGTTATAAATGTTCATGCATTCCTTCATTTAGTAGACCATGTAAAACAAAGCTATATGCAACTAAAATGATAAAGATCCTGTGCAGGTTGTGGAATAACTGCTTGGTATAAAAGAAACAATAGGGTATGAATTCAATACCGGAATCTTTGGGAAATCATAATTCAGGGATGAGAGGAGAATTATGAAATAGATTTTTAAGGTGGTTTTGATTTATGTTTTTTGAATTTTTCTCTGTATTTATTACTTGAAATAGAGATAATCATACATAATATTTTGAAATGTCAGTATGGTTTATGAGATTTTTGCTTGTACCATGAGGTTAAAGACACAGAGTTTAAGTAAATAAATAAATAAAAGTAGTTGTAGTATTGTTGCTGATGGTGGTACCAGGGAATGAATAATGTCTAAAATCACTACTTGGTTTCAAATAAAGAAAACTATTTAATATTGACTTTGGCTACTTATATGAAGAGATACAGAATAGAGTTGACTTTGAAGACTATGCTTGCTTTACCCAAACTATGATGTTTGTGGAATTCATATATTTCAGTTCATTTTCCACTGTTAGAAAAAGAACAACTTAGTTTTAAGAAGCTAAGTCTAAAAACTGTAGAAAGGCAATTTTATTTATTCTTGATAAGTAAATAATATACCAGTAATGTGCATATTTTTATTGGAATGTTTTCAGTTGAATAAAAAATCATAGTTGCTGGATGCAGGGGCACAATCTTGTAATCCAAGTCACTTGTTAGGCAGAGCCAGGAGTATCAAGAGCATGAGTGTAAGGCAAGGGGCAGCTTGTGTAACACAGTGAGACTGACTCAAAATAAAGAAAATGTGCTGAGGATGCAACCCTGTGATAAAACACTTGCAAAGTACATGAGAGGCCCTAGGTTCAACATTTAAGTACTAAAAAAAAATTATAGTAAAAGTATAATTGAACATTTGATTACTGAGAATATATACATATAGAACCTGTTGAACCAAAGCTGTATTTTGCGGCCTGAATAAAAGGAAAGGATACTTTTATATGTTAGGATCTACATTGGACATTTATGTAAATGTGTGAAGTGAATTCCTTTGTAGTTACCACATACTATATAACAGGACAATCCTACAACACATGGTTTACACTAAAGAATAAGTTTTACCAGGACAAATATAGAAAGTAGATGTTCAATAAGAAAAGACACAGTTTCCTCCCAATTATTCTATTAATTTCATGAAGAAGCATCCATGAAGGAGAAAGTTTCTTGATATGTAATGTTTTATTTCCTTTTTATCATAAAAGGAGGATTCCATAACTACCTTACCTTCTCCAAAGACAGCTTTTTAGTAGGGAGATAATCAGACTACTGGGTTTCCAAGCATCTGAATTGCAATCCCAGCTATTTTGAGTCATTACCTGGGAAAGACAATCGTTTATTATTGGGATATTTGGGATCCATGAGAAGTTCTACTGAAGGACAACTCCTCCTATCAGGAGATGCCTAGACTCTACAAAAAACAGAGCTTGGCCATAACTGCTGTCATTGTGTAAGGGGCTCCAGGCTGCTACTCACTTATTTTTCAGGTGGTATGGAGGATACGCCAAGAGTCATTCTAACACAGTCTTGTTCCTCACACCCCAGTTAAAAATGTGAAATGTTCATGATACTTTTGTTAAAATATGGAAATAAAAACAGATACGTGCTATTGATTGATTAGTGTTTTTTCAGAACTCAGTAAAATTTGATACAGAAATTGTTTAAAATGAATCAAGAAAGATGGCAGTTATGCTTGCATTGTTTATAATCTTCCAAATTCTCTACAGAGTACAGTAGGCTAGAAAGAACAAAGATCCATAGAAAACTTCCACAATAGACCCATGTTAAAAAAAAATCTTGGTGAACCATAAAATACAGGAAGAGATACATATGTGATTATTGCATGATTCTCCTGGTCATAGCACCTGTGCAGGAGAAAGGAGAGAGAAGACAAATCTGCTGATACTTTTGAGGACAGAAATCTCTTTAACTGCCTTCTACACTAAAAAGTGTAGAAGGCAAGTGAAACTGGCAGTGGATTTTTCAGCTTTCTGGTTAGTTCCAAGAATCTATAATAAGACCTCAAAATGCTGAGGCAATTTGGCTCTATGAACACTCACAATGCACAATTCCTTTCAGTATAAAACACTTAAATGAGGAAAAGTTATTGAGAGTAAAATAGAAATTAACCAAACAGGGACAATAGTATCAAAAGAAAGAATAGGCTCGGTCACACAGAAGCAACAAATTTCAGACAGTACAGGGCCCTCATTTTAATCATTTACCAAAATAATAGAAAAAAGAACTCCTGTGCCATGAACCTAGAGAGGTTATAACAGACTATCATACTTCATCACAAGTTCAAGAAAACTCATTTTATTTAAAAATGAACAATGCAGAAATTACATATTATGAAATTAAGTCAGAGCTGTCAAAGTGACTAACATTGACTAAGAAATAGAGGTCATTATCACATATTCCTTTGATCTATTGAACCAGGACTAATTACTGGTTTTAGGAAGATATGTTAGTTGTAAGTATACTATGTTGTGATAATGTAAAGCAACTCCATGTGACCCCCTCAAAAAGAAAGAGACCCAGCAGCCTACTCCCAAAACAACTGACCATTGAAAAATGAATTAATAGCAGAGAAGCACTGTTAGATACAGTGCAAGAAAATGAGACCCCCAGGTTGGAAGGCACTTAAAAGATGCCTAGAAAAGAGTGTGTCCTCAAAGTAGAGTCCAATGTAATGACAAGAATGGAGTAAAGCCCACATTTGTTGATGTGGCATGACTCAAAATGAGAAGAAACACATGAAAACATCCATTAATAATTGGAACATGGAATGTACATAGGGTGAATCTGGGAGAATTAGAAATTGTCAAAAGGGAAATGGAGGGCATAAACATTAACATTCTAGCCAACAGTGAGTTAAAATGGACTAGTAATAGCCGATTTGAATCATAAATCATACATCCTACTATGAAAAGAATGACAGATTAAAGAGAAATGAGGTTACATTCATCATCAAAAAAGTCATCTCATGCATGCCTGTAATCCCAGTGGCTTGGGAGGTGGAGGCAGGAGGATGGCAAGTTCAAGACCAGAGACAGCCTGCATAACTTAGTAAGACCCTGTCTCAAAAAGTTAAAAAAAAAATGGGCTGGAGATGCAGCTAAGTGGTCCAGCACTTGCAAAGCATACAGGCCCGAGGCCCTGGGTTCAACCCCCAGTACCACAAAAAAAAAAAAAAGTCATCTCAAGACCTGCCCTGAAATATAATACTGTCATTGATAGAATAATATCCATATGCCTACAAGGAAGGCCAGTTAATATGACTGCCATTCAAACTTACACACTCACCACTAAGGCCAAAAATGAAACAGGAAAGATTTTTTACCAGCTTCTGCAATCTCGAATTAATGGTACATACAATCAGGATGCACTGATAATTACTGGTTATTGTAATGCAAAAGGTGGAAACAAGGAAGATGGCTCAGTAGTTGAAAAATATAGACTTGGCAACAGAACCAATGCTGAAGATCCCATGATAAAATTTTGTCAGACCAACAAATTTGTCATTGCAAACACATTTTTTCACCTACATAAATGGCAACTATAAACATAGAATTCATCAGATGGAATATACGGAAACCACACTGACTACACAGTAAAAAGAGATGATGGAAAATTTCAATATCAGATGTCAAAAAGTCAAAACAAGATCAGGTGCTGACTGTGGATCAGCCGTCAACTTCTCATAAGCAGGTTGAAATTGAAACTGAAGAAAATTAGAACAAGTGTACAAGAGCTAAAATATAACCTTGAGTATATCCTACCTTAGTTCAGAGACCATCTCAGTAACCGATTTGATGTGTTAGACACTAATGATTGAGGGTCAGTTAAGTTGTGCCATGACATCAAGGACATCATTCATGAGGAAATAAAAGGTTATTAAAAAGACAGGAAAAAAAGAAAAGACCAAATTACATGTCAAAAGAGACTCTGAAACTTGCCCTTGAATGTCCACCAGCTAAAGTAAAAGGAAGGTATGATGGAGTTCAGGAACTAAACAGAAGAGTTAAATGGACAGCTTGTTATAATGACATGTGCAAAGAGCTGGAGATAGAAAACTAAAACAGAAGAACACGCTCTACTTCATTCAAAAGCGATTGTAGAATTATATTGACAGGGAACTGTCAAAAATTCAAACTGAATTCAAAAGAGGGCATGGAATTATCAACATCATTGCTAATGTTAGATGGATATTGGTCTAAAGCATGGAATATCAGAAAGATATCTATTTGTTTTATTGACTATGCAAAGGCATTTGACTGTATGGATCACAGCAAATTATGGATAACATTGTAAAGAATGGGAATACCAAAGCACTTAATTATACTCAAGAAGATCTGTACATAGACCATATGACAGTCATTCAAACATAGCAAAGTAACACTGCTTGGTTTAAAGTCAGGAGTGTTGCATGACACGGCTGTATCCTTTCACAAACATCTCTGATCTGTATTCTGAGCAAATAATCTGAGAAGATAGACTTTATGAAGAGGAACATGGCATCAGGATAGGAGGAAGACTCATTAATAATCTGCAGATGTGATAACTTTGCTTGCTGAAAGTGAAGAGGATTTGAAACACTTACTGATGAAAATCAAAGATCATAGCTTTCATTATAGATTGCACCTCAACATAAAGAAAGCAAAATTGCTTACAACTGAGTCTGTAAGCAACTTCATGATAAATGCACAAAAGACTGAGGTTGTCCAAGATTTTGTTTTACTTGGTTCTATGAACAACACTCATGGAAGCAGCTGTCAAGAAATCAATTGAATTGGGAAAAGCTGTTACAACAAATCTCTTTAAAGTGTTGAAAAGTGAAGATGTCACACTGAAGACAAAGGTTCGTCTGACTCATGACATATGTCTAGTTGCATCAAATCCTTGTGAAATCTGGAAGTTGAGTAAGGGAGATAAAAGAATGGATGATTTTCATTTGCGGTGCTGGAAGTGAATATTGAATATACCACAGACTGCCAAAAGAACCAACAGATCCATCCTAGAAGAAGTGCAACTAGAGTTTTCTTTGGAAGTAAATATTGCTAGACTGTATCTTATGTATTTTGGACATGTTGTCAGGAGGGATCAATCCCTGGAGAAAGACATGTTTGAGGGAAGTGTGGGTCAATGAAAAAATGGAAGACCCCCAACTAGATGTATTGACAATGTCTGCAACAATGAGCTTAAACATAAAAATGATCATGTGCATGGCACAGTGTCTAGGAGTGCTTCTTTTGTTGTACACAGTGCTGCTATGAATTACACCCAACCTGAAGGCCCCTAACAACATCAATGTGAAATAACAGTATTAGCAAAAATTTATGCTTTATCTCAGAGATAAATGAGAAATGATGTGGACCATACTTTAAAAAAAATGTTTCAAAATACAATTGTTGTTGTTGTTGTTAGGTGCCATCAAGTCATATCCTAGTCATAGTGACATTCATAGAATTTTCAATGGCTGATTGTTTCAGGATTGTATCAGGAGTGGATTGCACCTCTTTCTCCCATTTTTGTCGCACTGGGAATCAAACTCGGGCCTCACAAACTGAAGAGTGGCACTCTACCAACTGAGCTAATTCCAAGCCCCTCAAAATACAGTAAGCACATTAAATTTTATTCCTGATGTATGAGGAGGTTGCTTGGAAATCATCACTCTATCCTAATGAGCAAAAAGGTGAGCAAACAGAAAATCAACATTTCTTAGATCCATCAGATAAAAGAAATCACAAGGGTAACTGCTGTCCCCAAGCAAGGGGTATAGGTAGATCCAGAAAATCACACCTTGGGAAATCACAAGCAGAATATTCCATAGGAAGCAGTACCAGGAACAGTACAGAAGTACAGAAGACTTGGTGTGGATAAGTCTGAGAGTTAAAAACTCCAGAGAGTCCCTTCACTTGTTGCAATTTCCCTCCTAGAGACCTACTAGGTTCTCATGGTGAGTATCAGAGACAAATCTGCTTCCAGCAAAAGGAAGAAGTAACCAATTTTGAAATAAGCCAGAAAATTCTCTTGCTATTAATAAGGTTTTCTCTCAGAAGACACTATTCTGGTTTAACAATGCCTAACCTACCTTGTTGATATTGTTCTTAGGAGTCCTCAAGTCAGGTCCTGCTCAGAGTGAACCTCATAGGGTTTTCAATGGCTGTTTTTTTCAGAATTGTTTTTGGCAGGGGTCTGCCACATCCTTCTCCCATTTTTGTGGTTCTGGGGATTTAACCTGGGTCTCAAGATGCAGGCAGCACTCTACCTACTGAGCTAAACCCCAGCCCCACCCTATAACTATATTACTAAAATCTATTCATTAGAATTCCTTTCTTACAATTCTGGCTCTCACCAAAAACATTACCGGTTAGGACTGTTTGGTATGGCTTCATATATGACTGATGCACTGTTTCTTTTCTTCCTTCCTCCTTCTTTCTCTCTCTTCTTCCCCCTCTCCTTTCTTCCCTCATACCTCTCCTTCTTTCCTTCTGTCCTTCCTTTCTTCTATTCTTCCTCCTTTCCTTCCTTCCTTTCTTCCTTCCTTCCTTCCTTCCTCTTTTTCATCTTGTTTGTCTTTCTTGTTTTCATTCTGGATATGTTCTGTTGCTACATACCTTTTTTAAATTCCCCTTTCCCCATGTCACAAATCTATTATTTGCATTCATTACATTCTTTTCTGTCATTATATTCATCTCTGGAATTTTGATCAGGTCTATCTATGTCCTCCATGTTTATACTCAGCCTGCTCATATTTTCCTTTACTGAGAACATGAAATATATTTATTTTAACTGTCTTAAAGTCCTTATCATCTAATTCCATCATATATTCCATTTCTGAGTCTCTATTATTTAACTTTTTCCTCATCATGGGTCACATTGTCCCACTTCCTTCATTGATTTTTTCTTTTCTCTTTTTCCAGATAATGTGAACTTCACCTTATTGAGGACTAGATGTTTTTGTTTTTCTTTAAATAGTGAACTTTGTTGAGGAGTACAGTTAAGTAACTTGGAAGTAGTATAATCCTTTTGGATACTGGCTTTTATTCTTTCTTGTTATCAGAGCAACCTTCAGTCTATCACTAATTTTGTCATGTGTCTAAGCTAATTTCTGCCTGAGTAGTCTCAGAAGGCCTCAGTTAAGGAGGTATTGTCACTCTGGTCTCACTCTGGTGGCAATATAAATTATTTCCAGCCCTTTATGAGACTAATGATTAATTCTGTCTGTGTCTTTTCCAGATTCTTCTCTGCCAGCTCAGTTTTCCCCTAGGCCTGTGCTGACCAATACTCAGAAAAACTTGAGAATGTCTTCGACATTTACCTTGTGCAGCCACCTCTCCTATCTGTGTTTTTCCCACTGCAAAGCCCTGTCTGAGGATTCTAGCTGTCTTTACCTCTTTAGAATTTCAATTGGCTTCCTCCACTGCCAAGACTTCCAGCCTTAACTTTGTTCTCTCCTCCCTGAGCTGTACAAGTTGGAAACTCTCTCTAGGGGCTAAGTGAGGGCAGCTGTAGGGGAAGTTCTCTTGATTTTCCTTTAGATTAAGTTTAGACTCACTTTGTTCTTTACTTTCTTAATTGAGACAGGAAGATAAATCTGATCTGTTTACTTCATCATGGCCCAAATCAGAAGTCTTTACTTATTTATTGCTGTTTTTATAAGAGACACTTTCCATACAAATAATTTGAATTTACTAATGAAATGTCAAGAATGCTTTGACTATTTTCTAAGTAAGAGTTGTTCCTTAGATGAAAACAATCTAACACAGGAATTATGTAATTTTATCTCTTTTGATACTCCTCATTTTTTAACATGGAATCCATGAGTAGCAAAATAAATAGAGACTTACAAAAGAGAACAGTTAACTGGCCTAATTCAGCTAACATTTTTCATTATCAACAAAATCAGAATAATATGAGTAATACAGATTGATTCTGTTTGTTTGAAAAGTAGGGAGGGTAAAAATTCCTTCCTGAAGTTCGGGCTCTAACCGAATCAACACTTTGACACAATGTGTTTCATTGTTGCATGGTCTCCATAGACATGTCACCTTCAAATATTTATTGTACATGATCAACACCATCATATGACTTTATTGACTAGTATTTTCATCTTCTTTGTGTCCTTTGCATTGTTCTATAGGTAGAAGATATTAAACTTAGAATAATGCATATTTTACCCACATTATACTTGCTCATGTAGTTCTGATCATAAAATATCCCTACCTATTTATTTGTTAGAAACAATATATCTTATGAGCATCAAGCTCTGGAAAATAAAATTGGAAATTGATGACACAATGTAACAAACAAAATTGAGTCTGACCTGTTCCTTGTAACCTGGGGACACTGTTGTATACTATATTTGGTTCATTGGCCTGGAGAGGTCAGTAGCATGTGCTTTGTTTCAGGAGGAATGCAATGTGAGAAATCAATTCTTTTATAAAAGGACACTGCTAAATGAAGCTTACCCTATTTGAAGGAAGAAGACATACACATCTCTATATCTCTATAGTCTCAGTGCTTTATCTCTTCAGTTGTAGGCTATTATTCAGATTATTGAATCCAGAAATTTTATCTCAGTCCATGTAGTCCCATTTATTATTATTATTGTCATTTGTAATCATATTCATCAAGGCATGATGCTGAAACAAAATATGCCTAAAGTATCTATATTTTAATTGGCATATAAATTTTCCTTGACATTGGAGTCATTTCTTTATGACTCACATTTGTCCTAATGGTAGAATTCTGAAACTTATATATTCTTGTAGATGAGATAGAGAGATATCAATATTTTCTTTGCAATATACTATATCATATCATGCATTGTAGTATTACTTTGTTTGTCCTGTTGTCAAATATGATAAGTTATCATGCTGAACCTCAGCTAACACTGTGCCATAGAGTTGCATATTGATGACTGACAAATGTCTACCCACCTAAATCTTTGCTCCTTGTTTAATTCTTTCATTATAAATGTGAAATTACTCATAGTACTAAAAGTTTTCCATATGAGATGTAAATGAAATGAGTATTGTTTGGCAGACATGAATCAAATAGTCAACTTTAATTCTCTCAGGAGTTCACTGATCTCAGACAAATTCATTTCAGATGACTTTTATGAGAGGCTTTGAAATGCCTCTCTATTGTGAGACAAAGAATTTTGCATGAATGCATTGAAAAAAAGTCTTATTTTCTTTCAAGGAAAAAAGAACTCAGTTTTATTATCAGTACTGGGGGGCTGAACCCAGGACTTTGCACATATGTTTTGCACACACACTATCACTGAGGTGTACCCTCAGTCTCATTTTTGTTTTTTATCTTTTTACAGGCTAACTTTGCAGGGTGCTTCTGGCCTTGAACCATGATCCTTCTGCCTCCATCTCCTAAGTTGCTGGGATTCAAGTACAAGGTCAGAGGCAGCTTGCATAGCTTAGCGACAGCCTGGCTGAAAATAAAAAATATTAAAAATGGGCTGGGGTACATCCCAGTGGTAGAGCACTTGCAAAAAGTATGTGCATGGCCCTAGGTTCAACTTCCCAATTCAACAAATATGATAGGATTTTTAATAGCAAATTTTCCTAGGTCAATGTATAGTTAGTTATTATAAATGTTAAAGCTAATAATGAATTTCAGGGTAATATATGGTTGTTTTACAGACCACTATAGTTTTTATTTGTTTTGGATACTTTTAGATACCCAAACGTAGAATTAAAGACAAAACACTGTCAGTGCTTCTCTTCTATTCATAGGGTTTTTAATGGCTGATTGCTTTTTGGGAGTGGGTTGCCAGGTCCTTCTCTCAAGCCTACAGCTCCTGCTGTTCCCAGACGGTCTCCTCCTATCCAAGTCCTAACCAGGCCTGCCCCTGCTTAGCTTCAGAGATCTGAGGGGATTAGATGCCACAGTGGTTACAGCTGCAGGCAATTCTACTTTGATAGTTGGAATCTTGTCATACACTTCAGAAACAGATGTATATAAGCTAGTGTGAATACACGTAAATCTCAGTGATTAAAGAAAACAATATTGGAAAAATAAAGAACAATTACAAAAACAATGTCAATAGATTAGTTAATTCGCTAATATGTTTTTTCATGAATTTTTGGCAATGGTCCTTTTGCGTGAATATTTACTAAATGCTAGTCATTTTAAATACATCTTTATGCTTCTAAGAGCCCTGGAAATATTATTTCATACAGATAAGATTGAGTTTTAGATAGATTGTATCACTTGCTCGAAGTCACAGAGCTAACATTAAGATCAGTATTTAAATTTAATCACTCTAAGCATAGTATTTCGTGAAATACTCCTACCTTGCAATAGTCTTTAGAAATACCTAAACATCTTTTATTCCTGACAAAATTCTGTATCCATATCTACCAGCTTTAAAAAGGCAATTTTTGTACATACTCTTTATATTATGTAGTCCTCCACCATTCTCATCCAAAAGTTGTCTCTTCTACATTATATTTCAGATAAACTTGGATATTTAACCCTTGACAGCAACATTGTTGAAATCATGTCTTAGTCAACATCGGACACTCCCACTCAGGGTCAAACATTTTCATCAGAGGTGATCAGGTATCACGGCCCAAATGCAAACTTAATAATAGCAAGACCAAGTATCACTTTAAAAGCAAAGACATCTAATTCTGTGTATGCTAACGCTATGTGTGGGCTTCTAGTTTTAGATTGTTAAATTTAGCATGAGGAGATTATTACTAAACTTGCTGCCTTAATTCCACTAAAAATATCCAGGACTGAAAGAATGTATTCAAGCTACCAAATTCTTAATTTTATTTTTTTTACTCTGATTCAAAGAAGGGTTGGGCCACTTCATGAAGGACTCAGCCAGTTAGAAAAGGTCCAACCAGAAAATTTCTCCTTTTATTATCTCAGAGTCAACTTATTAGGAACTTTAATCACAATTACAAAGTGCCTCTCCTTTGGGATATAATAGAAGGTAACCAAAGGAGTTGTTTACTTTTGCTGTGTTTAATTGGTTAGAAGCAAATCACACATGCTACTCCCATTCCAAAGGAGCCATGCAGAGCATGGCTCATTAGAGCTCAATTTCATCTGTGCTTACCACAATTTCTGCCATAATGTGGCTGAACAAAAGAGATTGCCTTATAGAGGAAATAATATTATTTTGTTCCCATCTTATAATTATTTCATAATTTCAGACTGAATATGGAAAATAGGTACTAACTGACCAAGTTGTTATATTGTCTTCACAACTTGTGATGTGAGAATCTTTGTGAATAGAAGGGGCTAATAAAAGTCCCAAAACTACCACTAAGGTCCATTAAAACAGTAAATTAAAAATAGTACTGCTTCACCAGGGCAAGTGTAAAGTACAGAGTAACACTCTGAAAGCTGCAGGGATGATGACTCCTGTTATATTCCCATTTATATCACTTGCCTGGCCTGTGCAAAAGTCCAATGTACTTGGGAAGTTAATAGTACATTTTCAGAAACTTAATGAGTTGGCAATGCCAGTTGCAGCTGCTCTACTGGAAACAGTATTTTACTGGGGGAAATCCTTAAAACCCTGGCACCTGCTGTGTGGGTACCCTTCTGCCAAATGTTTTCAGTTACATTCCCATAAATAAGGAAGATCAGGACCAATGTGCCTTTATGTAGTAATGAAAATAGTAAACATTTACTGTTTTTGCTCTTTCTATTATAATATTAACCATCAGACATTTAACTAAATATTCTTCATGACACCTTGCTGATCCATTCTATTCTTGATATTCTCTCAGTTGGATATAATGAGCAGTAAGTAGCAAGAATCCTGGCTGTTTTGCTCTCAGATATGCTTCCAAGAGTATGGTAAATAGGCCTTTAAAATTTTAAGGTCTACCATCTTGAAGTTTCAGAGGGTGGAGTGGTATGGATCATTTAAGAATATTCCTATTAACATAATAAAGGGTTTGCTTCACTTTACACTTTCAGTAAAAAGATGGAGATGTAGTACTTGGTGAGATTTCTGGGATTTCAGAAACAACATATTCTGCAATTTGATCATTTCTCTCCATAAATTTTGTAGACAACCTCTATGGAAGCCAGTATGGTTGATAACTGGAGCACACACAGATCTGTGGCAGTTCCAGTTTATACAAGCTACCCTACGACTTGGATCATATGAGGGCCAAATCCAAAAATATTGGAAAGCTTAAAGCAGAGAGATATTTTAGAGGCATTCGGGAAAACCCCAAAGAAGAATCATAACACAGACTCCCAGACTTCTTTATTCACTGCCTCTATCACAAACTGCACCTTTGATCTCACAGAAAGTTAACATTAAAAAGATGACATGGTTTATAGGTAAGCGTTCATGGTATACTAGCTTGGGCCAATGTCAATGGCTTTCACACTACCACTCCACTCAATAGGTGACTTTATGTTTACATATCAAAAATTTTCTCAGTTGGCACAATTTTGGTGGTATATCTTTTTGTCTCATGAAGAAAGAGAGTGACTGAACATATAGTGATTCACATATAGCTTGGTTGTTTAGCTAGTAAGAAGCTTGCAAATATATTGAAAATTTGTAACAGAGACATTTGGGAAAAATATGAAAATGATAGCTCTCAAAATGGGCAATAGTTGTGAAGATATCTGTGTTCCATGTAAGCACCCCTGAGATAAAACTCACAACAGAAAACTTCTCAGTAATTAGCTGGGTAAACTACCAGACAGCCCAGGAATTGCTCAGTATGCTGATATACAAGGTGTACAGAGAAATAGCAAAGGAGTTATGCACCAACTTGACCACATGAACTTTTTTCCACAAAGGATAATCTGATTATTATTTTTTCTGTGTATGTAACTTGACCATAGCTGAGGCTAACGCTGAGTCCCTAAAATATCACCACTCTCTGAGAAGACCAGCTGGCCCCCTGGTGGTAGGTTCCTTAAGTTTGATCCTTCTTACAGAAACATAGAACTTTATTTTTAGCTGAACACAACTATCTTCTATTTATGGATTTGTGTTTCTTTTCCTTAGTGTTTCTATATACCTATAGTATCTCTTAAAATATTGATTTTTAATAAAAAATAAGTATACTCACTATAATTAATGTTGTAGATATTGTTTTGAACATAATATATTTTCTATCACTTGAGATGAATTACATTTGTGATAATTTGTGGATCTTCTGGGAATGAGGTCAAAACATTTCATAAGGATAAAAATTAGGTGCTGAAAGGTAAAAGACATATACTGCTATAGCTACCTACCTCCCATATGTCCCTGAGAACCACTCTCCAATTTTCTCCATTGTGCTTTCTGTCTTAGAAAACTGACCTGCATGTCGTATATGAAAAAGATCTCTCTGTCTTCTGGTTTTAGTCTGGATTCAGTCAATAGGGAACCCAGGAAGAAATTGAGGGAAGGAGAATAGTTAAGTGAAAATAGGGATCTAGTCTCATTGTTCTCTTTAAGTTGGCTGCATCTTTTTTGATAAAGGTCATGGGTCCTTTCATGTTGATCCTCTCCTTGTGATTCTGGTGGTTTAGTTAACTGCTTTCTGCCTCCTTCCTCTTGGACTTCATAGTTTTAAAAGTACCATTCTATTCTTCAAGTTTCTGGTAATAATTCCTTCAGTTAAGTTCAGATGTAGTAACATTCTACTCTTACTTGTCCTGGGGTACCACCTTACCTCTTATGATGCAATCTATGCTTAAACTGTTGTAAATTGTCCCTTTTGTAATTATTAAATTTATCTTTGTCTGAGTCTGGTATCTATTATTGCCTATGGCAGTCTTGACTTACATAATGGCAGAAGCCAGAGCACAAAAAGGGGCAGCACCTCAGAACTGAACCTGATATTGCATTTGAAGAAGACATAATCCAGGAAATTGTTGAGATATACATCTAAATTTTACAGACAGAGAATCAATAGCAAGCAGAATTAATTAATACATATTAAAGTTTTAGACAAATGGAGTTCAGGCAGTTCTAAGAGAATATAAAGAAAAGCAACATGAAACCATCAAAGGACTACTGGGTGAAATTCAAAATAATATAATATTTAGTAGGAATAAGTACAGAGATTCTCTGAATTTTAAAGTAGTATGAGCAAGAATAGAAGAAATTCCACATAAAAAATGAAGTGTATTAAGTGTGTGTATGTGGGTAAGAGGAGGCAAAATAATAACTGATCAAATTCAGGCCTGAGCTGGATGCTAACTCTATAATAAAATTTCTTTTATGTGAGATTACCAATATTAGAGAGGTTAAGATAGTCAAGATATTGAAAACAGTAGAGAGTTTCTGGAGTAAGAGAATTTTATAAGTCTCTCACTATAAATTATACACTATGAGATTATATCATATTTTATATATGACATGTCCCCTCAATATAAAATTTAGAAAAGTATCTGAGCCAGGGCTTAAGTAAAGGATAAAAAAAACTGTTTCAGATTTAGCAAGCAAGGCATGCTTCTATGATGAAATAGTAATGATGATGATGATTAATAATAATAATAAAGAAAAATAAAATTAAAAAGAAAATAACCAAGTTAAGGTGCAAGTGAAATTCTTTTAGAATCAGATGAGTGTACTGAATTTTTTTTTTTTTTTTTTTGGCAGTACTGAGGGTTGAACCTAGGGCCTCGCGGTTGCATGCTTTCCAAGTGCTGTGCCACTGAGCTGCACCCCCAGCCTATTTTTTTTTTCACTTTTTGAGACAGGGTCTCATTAAATTATGAAGCCTGCCTCTGGTCTCAAACTTGTGATCCTCCTGTCTCTGCTTCCTGAGACGCTGGGATTACAGGCGTGTACCACCAAGCCCAGCTCTGACTGAAATTTTTAGGTGAACAGAAGAAAGAAATGAATACCAGGCCCTGTTCCAATGCTGGGAAATGTTGGGTAGGTAGAGAATTAGGAAACTTGTGAAAGGAGGCAGATTTCTGGAGCTGTAATGGAAAAATCCCAAACTTCCTGTAGTTTACTTTCAAACACTATTCTTTCATTACTAGATTAAACATAAACCAGCACTGGCCTTTCTGTAAGTGATAAAATCCACAAAATGTCTACAATCAACCAAAAGGTAAAACTTTTAAGCTGATCCAGATAAACTGATGATAATAAATACAGTTCATTATTATTCCCTCCTATGAAGGTCACTATGATTTGGACATGACTTGAGGGCACCTAACAACAATGGTCTCTGGCACATCCTGAGTCCCAGCCCACATGGAATAGCTCCTAGGTAACTACAAAGAAAAATCAAGTAGTGATCCCTCCCACAGTTAGCTGACAGAGGTGAAGCTGCTATTTTCTGGCCCAAATAACACACCTGGGCCTGTACAAAAGAGGCAAAACCAATAATAATAAGGTTAATTATTTCTCCTCAATCCTCCAGAAAAAGACAAAGCTTGAGCTGTGTCCAAAAACCCATGTTTCCCTGGTGGGGTATAATTTTGTCCCTTCAGTAAAAACCATTAAAAACAAAGGACCTGGGCAACTAATCCCTTCAGTGTGCCAAACTTGCTTCTCTATCCAAGGTGAATTCTACTTCTTGTTGTTGTTGTTAGGTGCTGTCAAGTTGGTATCCAACTCATATCAACCCTACATACCATAGGTGAAACACTATTGTCAGTGCTTCTCTGCTATTCATAGGGTTTTCACTGGCTGATTGTTTTATGGGAGTGGGTTGCTGGGTCCTTCTCCCAAGCCTACAGCACCTGGTGTTCCCAGGCAGACTCCTATCCAAGCACTAACTAGGCTCAACCCAACTTGGCTTCTGAGATCTGACAGGATCAGACATCACAGTGCTAAAGACGTGGGTGTCTTCTACTTATACACTATTAAAAACTTGCTTGACCTCTTCTCTGGTATCTCTTTCTTTTCCTTTACCTGGGAGAGCATCCCAATCCTAGACCATTTCACCTTCCCAAACGAGGTTTCGCCAAGCTTCTCCAAGTTTTTCCATAACAGCAAAGCAAAGCAAGGCAGTGAAAAGCTTGCCAAAAACATTTGTTACTCATCATACTTGCATCATTAAGTATCCAGAAAAGACAATACCTTGCCTGGTATATATCTTAATGATTAGTCCCCTCTTGATCCTGAGGGACATACACTTTAGCCACATTTTAAGAATTTTCATTTCTCTAACTTACTAATAGATATACTTCTTTTGGAATAAATTGAAGAACAATGGAATTCTTTCCTTTGAATTGTAACTTTTCTACCCAAAGAGGCAAGAACTATAGCCACAACAGGGCATAGTTTAAGATATTTACTTATAAAAAAGCTGGATGCTCAAAAAAGAAATGGAAGTCAGAAGAATTTGCTAATTCTTGTTTTCAAATATCTTGCCCCAACTACCAATACCTCCAAGGGACTAAAAATCTTAAATGAAACACTAAGGACCTGTGAGTAGTAGGTATAGGTAGATGTCTAAGCAGTTCCCAACCTTGTCCTCAATATGCTCAAACGTTGTTGAAAAGTTAACCTCTTAAGATTTTCCCAATTGATTTTATACTCAAAAATCACAAGCTATAGATGACTAACTATGCTGTCTAGTTTGTCTGGAAAACATCGAATTTATCATTGTCTTTCCAAAATGCTGCCTCCTTTAGAATTTGTTCTCTCTACTCTTTACTTCTCAAAAGTTATTTCAATGTGTAAAATAAATCTACATATATGTGTATTTCAACTGGAAAGCACCTAATGAAGACAATATATATAAATACCGAAGTGCATAATCATCCCAACTATACAACACTAGCATAGAATGGTGTTCAGAAAATATTGATTCAAGATTTTTTTTTCAGTGGTTGGATTTGAACCCAGGGCCTCACTCATCCTCTGCAAGCACTCTACCTTTGATCTGTACCACTAGCCCCCTCTTTATATATACATATATATATATATATATATATATATATGTGTGTGTGTGTGTGTGTGTGTGTGTGTGTGTGTGTGTGTGTTTATTTATTCATTCATTCATTCATTCATTTAATCTGGAGAGAGGGTCTCACTCAGTTATGCATGCTATCTCTGGTCTTGAACTTGAGATCTTCCTGTTTCTGCCTCCTGAGTCACTGGGATTACAGTTGTGTGCCACTGGTCCTGGCTTATGTTATGATTTTTAGGAATGCTAAAAGTTATGTTCCAGGACTACAGGTTTGCTTAATGGCACTAGGAACTAAAGATTTCCTTGTTTCTCAGAATTTCATGGGTGTGAGCCTCACGATCTGGCTGTGAAAGGAACATGACCTTTTATCTTCAGGGTTATATTTTGGCTCTTCTATTGATAGATGACCTTGACTTCATGGTGCAACTTATTTGTCTTTATTAAGGTTTGAAAGCACATTTTCCCTCTCTTGCTCATTTTTTACCTATCTGCTATCATCTATCTAT
Source organism: Pedetes capensis (assembly GCA_007922755.1). Lineage (NCBI taxonomy): Eukaryota > Metazoa > Chordata > Mammalia > Rodentia > Pedetidae > Pedetes > Pedetes capensis. The sequence goes on along the minus strand of VMDO01005697.1, from coordinate 33,533 downwards.
CATCTGTCTGCCTATCTATCTATCTATCTATCTATCTATCTATGTATCATGTGTCATCTATCTCTACTCATCCATCTATCCTTCTATGATCTATTTGTCATCTATTTTCTTTTTATACTCCTCAGCAGCCTTATATTAGGTTCTGCAGATGAAAAGTGTTTTTGTTTGCAAATCTGGATGTGGTGATGGGAAGCTCATGCGAAGTCACTGTGGCTAGTCTAGTCACAGCAGAGCAGAATTGGTAGCACTTGTTCAGCTGCTGGGAGAACAGCAGTAAAGCAATCATTATAAATTTAAAAAAGGAAAGTGACATTTTTGAGTTGTAGATACATTCTATCAGAATATACCTGGGAATACAGACAGTTCTCAGTTTTAAATTCACAGTAATTGAACTCCTTGTACCAACTTTCTTCTCCACAGGCTCAGCCAGCATGGCCACTCCTCTGTGACCCAAAGAGCAACAGGCATTTCAAACAATGAGCTCAAAGGCAAAACACACTTTGTGTAAGAAAATGACTAATAAATCCTGGAAAGTTTTCTAGTGCTGGGACATTAGAGAATTAGTCCAGCTCTGTACATGGGTTTCCTGAAAAAGACTCATTTGAATATCAAGAAACAAAGAAAAACTAAAGTTCTGCTGTCAAGAGATTAATTTATCATCTAGGATCTTTTGTTTGCTTTGTTTCTATTTTGTTTTCCTGATCCCTCCTTTACTTGTACTGACATTGAAAATTTTGAATTAAGCCAGTCTATTAAATATTAACATTACATTGGACAAAATTGTGAAGAAATATTTTCAGGGACATCTTGACTCTCTCTCTCTCTCTCTCTCTTTCTCTCTCTCTCTCTCTTTCTCTCTCTCATCTATCTCTCTATTTTATTGCTGAATCTTTCACCTTATTGGATTTGTAGATTTCTCTGTTAGTTATTTTTGCTTAATTAATTTCTAACTTTGAGGTAGTGTATTACTAATTGTCAAGTTCAATAGGTTATCCAAATGTTTATCATTTTCTTTCTCTCTGTGTCACTAAAT